>SRPZ01000534.1:0-10315 GCA_018360255.1 Claviceps maximensis
GTATATTTTCTATACTATAAGTTATATAAAAGCTTTTATTTAAATTTATAGCTAGTAAGTAACTATAGCTACTATATATATATCTTAGTAAAGCTAAGCATAGGGCGTATAGGAATAATAGTAGACCTGCTGCTTCTAAGCCCACTACCCTTAGAAGCAGACCGCTGTTTATAATCCCTAATTTCTAATAAGACTTTTTATAAATCCCTAGTTATTCTATAAATTAGCCTTAAAGCTAGTTATAGAGTAGCTAGGTTAGCTAATATAAGCAGCCTTTTTTCCTTATATCCACTTTTTAATCCTATAGCACATAACTCTTCTAGTTATGCCTAAAAATGCAGTTAGAATCTAATTCTACAAAAGTTATTATATATAGCTATTAGGCTAGGCTAACTAATTACAGACTAGGAAGTTAGTGGTGTGTATAAACGCATAACGCAGCCTAGTTGCCTTAGGCTAACTTCCCCTATAAGGCCCTGTATTAGGGGCCTGTAATAGGGCACTAATAACTAGGGAAGACCCCTGAAAATGCTGTTATTTTTAACAATATTTACTACCCCTAAAGATACGGTTAATAAAATATTTCCTACTATTTACTATAGTCTATTATATAAAAGGGAATTGCCTTATTATAACTTAAATTATACTAATACCTTTATATTAAGAAAGTTTTCTAGTAGCTTCTATATTAGCTATATATATTCTACTTATTTAACTAGTATATTATATTATTATCTATATCTATAGGTATTCTTAGCTATAAGAATTTCTTTTATAGTAAACTTAGTAAGTTTAGGGTTAAAGTTAGGGAGAAGAAAATATAGTCCTAATTAAGAGTTTAATAGAACTTATAAAGGTAATAGGTCCTTAAAAGCTTACTTTATAAGGTTAATATAAAAGACTAGGTATATACTACTAAGTATATTAAAATAAACTATAAGTAATAAAGGCACTTTTATAATATAATACTTAGCTATAATTTAGTTAAGCTTCTTATTTAATTAGCTTAAATAAATATACTAAAGGTTAAGCTATATAAGGTTGCTTACTTAATACTACTTAGCTAAATACTATAATTAATTAGCTATATTCTACTAGTATTATTATATAAAGTTAATAGTAGCTTATATAAGTTATATACCTTTATATATATATTTAAGGAATAAAATTACTTAACTTTTTAGGGATATAAGGCTTTTAACTAAAGCTAGTATATATTAAACTAAATTAATATTAAAGCTATAAAGCGCTATATAAGCTAATAATTCTATTATAAATAAGACTCTATTATTAAGTATAAATTAATAAATAAGTAAGTAATTAAACTAATTAAACTATAAGAAAGCTATAACTATATAAAAAATAGCCTATATCTTTTAGTTAGTATATTTAATACTATTATTAGTTTATAGATAGTATACTATTAATAGTAAATATTATACCCTAGTAAGATTATATAAAAATAACTAGAATTTACTTAGCTAGTCTAAGCCTTAGTTTAATATAATTTAAGAGAGAAAGCTATAAAACTACTATTAATAGTAAAGAAAATATTTAGTATAAGCTAGGGTATTTATACTTATTATTACCTTTAGTTAAATATACTTAGAGAGCTAGTTAGTAATTACTATAAAGTATTTAGGCTTTATCTTATTTTCTACTAGTAAATTAGTTATAAAGTCTATAAATATCTAAAACTAATATCTATTTAGGGCTAGAATTAGTTAGAGTAAGCCCTATTATAAGTATTAGCTTTTTTACCCTTTATAATAATAATAATTATATATATAATAAGCTATATTAGTAAATATACTATTTTAATAATACTCCTAATATAAGGCTTAGAAGGTAGTATTCTTTTCTAAGTAATTAAGTATTAAAGAGTTATAAGAATATTAAATTAACTATATTATAAGTAGCTTATACTTTAGTATTTAAAAATAGCTATAGAAGGAGAGTGCCCTATAGGTATTAGTTATATACTTAGTAATTTACTATTATAAAGTATTAATATTAGAAAAGCTTCTTAGGCTATATATAATATTATTTAGCTTAGCCTAATAGAACTTATTTAATACTATACCTTAGTTCTAGAAGTTAGCTATATAATTATTAATAAAGATATATTAGCTTAGAGGTAGCATCCTTTACTCTAATAATAATAATAAATTATATAATATAGAGTTCTTATATATAAAGCCTTACTAGTATTTTATTATACTAGTAATATATAAAATTATTAGGGGCTAAAGAATATATTAAGGGGGTAAGGCCTTATTTTATATATTTTATTTTTAATAAAAAAGTATATTAAAGTAAGAGGCTTATATTCTTAAGTAGTATTATAAATAGTAATTAAATATAGATAAAAACTTTACTTAATATACTTACTACTTAAATATAGTCTATAGTACTATAAAATACTCTAAGTTTTTATAGTTTATTAGAATTATAAATAGTTATACTACTCTATATAGCTTAGCTAACTATATCTTAAAGTAAAATATAATATTTAATAGCTTTTTATTATAAATAGTATAATTCTTCTTAGCTAGTATAAAGTAAGTAAAGTAGTATATTACTAAATAAAGAATACCCTTAGTATTTTACTATAAAAGGTAGCCTTTTAATACTTTACTTAATATATTAAACTTAATTACTATATTTTAATTAGAATTTTATTATATTAAGATAAAGTAAGTACTAAATATATTCTTTAGCTACTAAAAGGTAGCTTTATATTTATTTATTTATAGAAAGGGTATACTTTTTTTTATTAAAGCTAAAAGTAGTTTAATAACTATAATAAAGTCTAGTATAAATTTATAGTAAAAATTTATAAAGCTAAAGAAAGTTTATACTCTTTATATATATTTAAGGAATTTCTAGTTATAAATAGTAGTAATTTTCTTAGAGTTAAAGTATAGAGCTTATTCTATCTAAATAATAAATCTTAGGTATTTAACCTTCTTTATAGTAAAGCTATACTTTTTAATATTTAGGTTTAAACTAGCCTAGTATAGGTATTTAAGAATCTCTTATATATAGAATATATAATCCTATTATAATTTATTTATATAAATAAGGATATTATTAAAGTAAGCTATAGTATAATTACTTAATATATCTTTTAATGCCTTATTAATATACTACTAAAAAGTTACTAAAGCATTAGCTAGGCTAAAAAAGTATATTAGCTACTTAAAGAGGCTAAACTTAGTATAAAAGGTAGTAAGGTGCTTATTTCCTTTTATAATATATAACCTATAAAATACTACTTAAATATTAAGCTTTATAAACTAATATATATAGGCTAGGGAATATAGTATTTCTTTTACTAATAGAAAGAGATAGTAGTCTTAATTTATAATTTTATTAAGGATATAGTAATTTATATAAAACTACTATCTTTCTCTAGCTTTTTTTACTAAAAGTATTAATACTATAGCTAAAGAAAAAAAGGCTTTAATTTAGCCCTTATTTATAAAATTAATAATTTATTTCTATATTTTTAATAAGTAATTATATAGTATATTATAAAAAGGGGCCTATAGAAGCTTCTATATAAAGCTATCCTTATTTTACTATAGCTTAATATAATAATTTAATTTATTTTTATAGAGGGGTAAGGTATTAGCCTTAGCCTTATTAAAGAGGTTAATAAAGTTATATAGCTATAGTAAAAGCTTAGACCTAAGGTTACTAATAGGTGCTAGGTTAGGTATTATTAATACTAATAAAATAGTATTAATTTTTTTTAGGCTTATAGCTAAGAGCTATACTAATATTCTTATTTTCTTTACCCTATAAACTAGGGTAGTATAGATTAATCCTAGAATTATATATATAGAGTATTCTATAGTTCTTTAGTTAAAAGTATAGACCTAGAAATTACTCTATATCCCTATAGTTAGTTATTACTCTTTTATATATAATATAATATTATTTTAGGCTAGCTAAGGTAACCTTAAAATATAATTATATATAAGCCTTAAGATAATATAAGTAAAGACTAAAAATAACTAGCTATTAATATTTACTTAGAAATATATTATATATATAATTTATAGTGCTTAGCTAAAGTTATATAAAGGTTCTAGTATAACCTCTATAGCTATTTAAACTAAGTATAGTTATATAAAAGAAATATATAAAAAGCTATACTTTTAGGCTATATATTTACTTATAGCTATAAAACTATAATACTTACTATTTACCTATACTATTAAAAAAGAGAAGCTATTATAAAGAATTAGTAGTAAAAATAAAGTATTTTTATATTTTCTTTAATATCTTTATAGTCTATTTCTATATTATTTAGGTATATATAAGTATTTATAATATAGCTATTATTACTTTCTTTATAAAGACTTATACTAAAGGGTTATTTTTTTTTACTTTCTTTTACTTTACCTCCTTATTAAAGAGTTTATAAACCTAAATATTAATCCCTTAAGTAAAATAATAAGGTAGAAGTATATAATAGTTAAATATATAGTATTCTATACCTCTATATTATAAATATTAACCCTTAGCCCTTTATTATTTTATTATTTTAAGTAATACCTATTAGGTATATTCTTAAGTAAAGCCCTTCTTTAATTAAAAGGCACTAAATATAATATAAAAGCCTATTAAGTTAATGCTTATTATTATAATATTTCCTTTAATATTATAGCTTAGGGGTTAATAATAATAAGCCTTAGCTCTCTCTTTTAAATAGTAAAAGTTAAGGTTAAAAGTAATACTATAGTAATAGGCTACTATAGTATTATAGTTTATATATAATATATTTTACTTAATATAATAGTCTCTTATTTATTTATTAAGTATAGTATAGAGCTTTATAAGCTTAATTATATTAGCCTAATTAATTCCTTCTATAAGAACTAGCTTTTACTTAAAATAAATATAGAAGTCTATAAAATATTTATTTAAATATTATTTAAGTTAGTTAAGCTTAGAAATAGCTCTTTTTTCTTAGTAAGGGTTTATATATATAGTATTAAAATACTTAAGAAAGTAGTTAAAGTTATAATAAAAGGTATTTTCTAATTTAAAAAAAGGTATAATCTATACCTATATTTTTAAACTAAGATTCTAATATATAAAAAACTATTTATTATAGTTATTACTAATAAAGTCTAAGTTAGCCTATAGTTTATAGGCTATAAGGCTTTACTAAGCCTAAAATACTATTTTATTACTATTATAGAGTATACTTATTAGAAGAGGTTTATATTTAACTCTCTCTTAAATAAAGAAATTTACTAAAGCCTAACTAAATATAGCTAGTTTTACTATAGATATTATTATAGGTATTTATTAGTATAGCTCTTTAAGCTATACTACCTATTATACTAATAATTCTTATAAATATAGTAATTCCTATATTTTATTTATTATAGCTAAAGGCTTATATAGTTAGAATTTATTTATTATTTCTATTTCTATTATTTATAGAGTATTATAAGTAATAGTTAATAATTATTATAGTTTAGCCTAAAAGGTAACTACTTTTTAATAATAATAGAGTTATTATTAATTATAAGAGAAAAAAGCTCTTTCCCTCTACTAGTAAGACTTCTACCCTAATATACCTAGGTCTTTATATATGCTCTAAGGTTATATAACCTACCGCTACTATAGCTCTGTCTAGGCTCCGGCCTAGGTCTAAGCATTAAGCTCGAATCCATTACATATTTAGATTATTTTTAATTTTTTAGGTAGTATATAGTGTTTTAAAAAAGAAACTAGAAAATATATATTAGTACTTTATTTATATAGCTATAAGTTTATTTTTTTATTTTCCTATATAAATAAATTATATAGAAAATAAAAAGTAGCTTATAAGCCTCTTTTTATAACTTAAATTTACTAATAAAGTTAGTAAGTATATAAGAGAAGAAAGAAGATTCTCTTTTATAAGTGCTTTAATTATAATAAACTATTAGAATAGCTTATAGCTATTTATAGCTATAAACTAGTACTAAATATTATATTTTTACTATTTTATTATAAAATTTAGAGTATATTTTCTATACTATAAGTTATATAAAAGCTTTTATCTTAACTTATAGCTAGTAAGTAACTATAGCTACTATATATATATTTTAGCAAAGCTAAGCATAGGGTATATAGAAATAATAGTAAACTTACTGCTTCTAAGCCTACTACCCTTAAAAGCAGACCGCTGTTTATAATCCCTAATTTCTAATAGCTTAGTTAATAGTATTAATAATCTCTTTAAAAAAGTAATTTTAAATTACTTTTATAATAGTATTTTTTTTAACTATAGTTACTTAGTAAACTCTAAGTAATATTACTATAGTAATAATATAGCTAGAGATAAGTATTATTAAAGTAGCTTCTTTAGTTATAATAATAGCCTAGCTTAGTATTAGTTTAATACTAATTATAAGCACTTTCTTAATAGCTTATTTAATTATTTCTTTAAGGTTATTTATAGTAATTAGTTTATTAAATAAAAATTAAGAAAGTAAAATAAAAAATTAAGATACTAAAGTATTATATTAGCTATATATTATAGCTATATTATTAATATAAAGAATAATTTACTATACTTTTCTTAGTATAGTATTTAAAACTAATTTAGCTAATTTATTATAATTATTTTATAAGTAGTTTAAAACTTTATTATATATTATATATAGTATAAATTTAATATAATTACTTATTATAAAGCCTTCTTAGCTAGTAAGTAAGTAGTATATACTCTATATAAAGCTATACTTATTAATATTAATATTTATTAATATTATTATATTTACTATACCTATACTTAAGCTATAATATACTATTAAAGTATAAGGTAAATAAATATAATAATTATTTTTCTATAACTTTTAAGTAATTCTAAGTTAATTCTATATTACTATAGTAGTATAGGCGAATTTATAAAAAGTTCTTAGGTATATTTTTTAAATTTATATATATTTATTAGAATTTTGTTTATAAAGAATTAATAAAAAAATAAAGTATTTAAAATATAATATAAAAAGATACTTAGGTTAACACGAAAATGTTCGGAATTACCTATAACCCACTGTAAGAAAACAAAACTATGCTCTATATAGAATTTAAACCTATTACTTTTATATAAGAGTGCTAGTCTCTATAGCACTAGACTACTATATTATAGGGTAGCTACTTAATTAGTATTATTAAGTGAAAGACTAATGCTAGATATAGGCCTCTTTTTATAGTTACTATTATATTATTAGTATAAACTCTAAGCTTTAGCTAAGTAAAAATGTTTATTTATGTTTTTTAAAGTTTATATTTATATTACTTACCCCGTAGCGCATTAGTTATATGCTATAGTGACCCTTATAGGGGTAGTAGGTTTAATTTATATATAGGGTATAGTTTTTCTTAGTATATATAGAGTATACTAAGAAAAACTAAACTTTAATTAGCTAAAAAAGGCTAAAAAGGGACTTTTTTTTAGCTAATTAGTACTTAATTAGTAAAGAAAAGTAAGTTTAGTTCTCTTACTTTTCTTTACTTACTAAGTAATATAAATTAGCTACTTTTATATTATAAATAAGTAAAACTACCCTCTAGCTTTTAAATTATAAAGCTAGTTTATAGCTATAATTACTAGAAAAATAAATAAAATTAAAATAAAAAGTAGGGAATAAAAGGGTTATTATTAAAATATATAGGGTATAGAGTAATTAAAGAAAAAACGGATTTTTTAAGAAGGAAAGTGGGGCTTTAAGTAGTTAAAAAATATATATATATTTAGTAAGGTTTTTTATCCTATTAGGCAACTAACTAATTAGCTAGCTAGCTAGCTAGCTAGCTAATTAGTAACTTAATAAGGTTTTCCTTAACTAAATAAAAATTTAGGAGCAGAGGTTCTAGATATAGCTAAGCATAGATTGCTTAGACGGCTAGCGTTATAAATACAATATAATTTATATTACTTTATTAATTTAATGCTTTAAAACAATTATTTTATAAAATCGTAGTCTTATAGTTAGGTTTTTTAACTGGTTCTAATTAAACCTATTTCTTCAAAATGAAAATAAATGTAAAGTATTAACAGTAATATTTCTCCTTATTATCTAATAGAAACCTGTCTGCGTTACACTTAATCGGCGGATAAGCTCTTCGTAGACTGTCCAAGCCAATGCTGAGCTCAATGCTTTGCGGCTCATTCTCAACGCCAGACCATCCCATAATGACCTGAACCCTTCCTCCACAACCATTTTATATCCTGCCTGTCCAACGTTTCGATATCGGTCAGGCTGCAACTGTATCCGTGTCTTCACGGCATCGAAGGGGTTTGAGATGACCGAG
Organism: Claviceps maximensis; assembly: GCA_018360255.1. Taxonomy (NCBI): domain Eukaryota; kingdom Fungi; phylum Ascomycota; class Sordariomycetes; order Hypocreales; family Clavicipitaceae; genus Claviceps; species Claviceps maximensis. Next base: position 8,329 of record SRPZ01000534.1, read on the forward strand.
CAGGCTGCCCCGGCAAGAATTCCGGAGATAAAATTAATGGAATTGGCGACAGAGGTTGTCATTTTGGGCAGCTCGATATCAGATGACAACGACGTCGGCGATGTCAACGACCCAAGTTTCATTTTGAGTAGTTCATAGAATGACACGTACAACCCCGCGTAAGGTGCGTCCCGAATAGCGGTTGCTCCGTATCCTGAGTAAAAGCCACGGAAACCATTATGTCGTTTTATGTCAGCAGCAGCGGATGCCATTGAGGAATAAGAGTATAAGCTTGACTCAAACCGAACCTTGATGACAGTGAGTGGCATCAGAACAAGGCCAGCAAAAGTTCTAGCTGCTGCTCCTGAGGCTAGATTTTGCCAGCTAGTCAAGATAGGAAGCGCAGATGAAGCATTTCGATTTCCCGTTTGCTCCAGATGCTGACGAATACCGTTCAATGAAGTGAAATATAGCGCCGACCCAAATCCGGTGCGCAGAGTTGAAGGAATCGTCCCACGCCATAGGCTTCGAGTAATATGATGAGACCGCAATATGTCTGTCCAGCACGCAGATAATGAAGAACTTCCAGATTGTTGGACGCGTGTCTTAAGAAGGTCTAAAGGCTGAAGAATGGCAGCTGATGCAATTCCTGACCCAAGTCCCGAGAGAAAATGACGCGCTACATATCGTTGCGTTTGTAAGATTGTGTACTTAGCGAAGATGACCAGTGCATGCTACATACTTGATCTTGCGCGTGGGGGAGGTCTTTCTTGCATTGTTCACGATATATCCAGCATTCGATTGTTAATTATCATTTCGTAAGTAAGGACTTGAAATGGCATGACATAGCTACTTACTCAGATACTCAAAAACCCATTACACGTCTAGTACCATTCGCACTATTAGTGGTGCCGAACACAACATCGAGCAAATTAGTAAACCAGATAGATTGGTACTATGATTAGGGGTTGAAAATAGCTAGGCAAATTAAGACAATTATCATTGTTTTTCTAGCTTAAGCAATATATTATTATTATTAAAACTCTAGTTAGGCTAATAGCTAGCCTAATATCTAGAACCTCTACTACTTAAACTATTTAGAAAAAAACCCTAGTAAATAAAGAAAAACTTATATATGACTTTATTATTTATATATTAAGGCTAAAGAGGCTTTAAAGCTAGTATTAGTAATAGAAAGAAAGTATATTACTAGCTAAATATAGCTAGTATTACTAGAGAAAATATAAACAAAGTTAGGCTAAAATATAAGTAAGGATTTTCTAAGTTTTTATACGCTAGTTTAGTACTTTATAATTACTATAAAAGCTTTAAAGCTTTAACTATAAGCTAGATAAGAGTTTAGTAATCTTTCTTACTATACTAGGTATATAAATTACTAATAGCTACTTCGTAGTTATATAAAGAAAGAGAGAATATAAAAAGGTTTTTTTAGCTAATTAGTATTTAGTTAATAGAGAAAAAAGTAGGTCTAGTTCCCTACTTTTCTTTACTTACTAAGCAATATAGATTAGCTACTTCTACACTATAAATAGGCAGAACCACCCCCTAGCTCTTAGGTTATAAAGCTAGTTTATAGCTATAATTACTAGAAAAAAAATAAATAGAATTAAAATAAAAAAGTAAGGAATAGAAGGGTTATTTTTATTAGAATATAGGGTATAGGGTAATTAAAGAAAAACCGGATTTTATAAGAAGAAAAGTAGGGCTTAAAGCAGTTAAATAAATATATTTAGTAAGGTTTTTTATTCTATTAAGTAACTAACTAATTCGCTAGCTAGCTAGTGAATTAGTAACCTAATAAGGTTTTCCTTAACTAGATAAAATTTAGGAGCAGAGGTTCTAGATATAGCTAAGTATAAATTGCTTAGATAGCTAGCGTAACATATAAATAAATAAATAAATAAATAAATAAATAAATAAATAAATAAATAAATAAATAAATAAATAAATAAATAAATAAATAAATAAATAAATAAATAAATAAATA
>SRPZ01000535.1:0-10312 GCA_018360255.1 Claviceps maximensis
AATAATAATAATAATAATAATAATAATAATAATAATAATAATAATAATAATAATAATAATAATAATAATAATAATAATAATAATAATAATAATAATAATAATTCTCTTACTACTTATACTTAAATTCTTAATATTTTAGCTTTAAACTAGAATTTTAATAATTTTAAAACTACTTTTATACTATAGGAAATTTTTACTAACCTTTATACTATATATTAGTTTTTAATTTAGGCTTATTGAAATAAGTATTGTTTTTCTTTATATAAAAGTATTATTAAATTAACTTAATATAAAGTATATAGAGAATTATATAATAGTAATATTTATATATATAAGGCTATATTTTTAATTATATATAGTAAAAAAGTGAATACTTATTATTTCTTTTTTTCCTTATAAATTATAATTAATTTAATTAGTCTAGTTTAATACTAGTTATAAGCAATTAAATATTATATAAGCTATAACTATACCTTACCTGCTCTAGGCTTAGCGCAGCCTAGCGCAGCCCCCTCTCAGAGACTAAGCTACTAGCTTAAATCTATTTTAATGAATATATTTAGTAAGGTTTTTTATTTTATTAAGTAACAAACTAGCTAGCTAGTTAGCTAGCTAATTAGTAATATAATAAGGTTTTCCTTAACTAAATAAAATTTAGGAGTAGAGGTTCTAGATATAGCTAAGCATAAATTGCTTAGATAGCTAGTATAATAAATAAACAAAATATTCTTTTATTATTTATTTAAATATAATAGTTAATTATTTTATAAATTATAAATAATATTTATCTAAAAAACATCAATATTTTTTTATATAAGATTTATTTTTACTTATAATAATGGATATTTTGGTTTCTTTTATTATTAATTAATAGAATTATAATATATTTATTTTGCAAAACAAATCAATTTTTTGCCACCTATGCCACACTTTTTAATGCCATTTAAGCCAGGACCGATGCCCGATAAACGCACCCATTGTCTAAAGTGGCTATCAGTGGAGCCATCGCACGAATAGCAACGCTCGGTTCAAAGGACAGCTGGCAAGTGTCCATTGCATCCTATTATACCCTTCCTTTGCCTTAGAAATTGCGCTCCCGTTTACTACATAGTCTTCATCACCAGCCACTTTGGATAGATTTCTGCGGTTTGGATCTCTCGCCGAGCCTAGTTGTTTTCTTGCTTGCGGTCGCTGCATCGCTTACTACATTCAGCCTATGTATTGGCTGTCTTTGCAGTGGTCAGCACACAAACCAATTTAATACCTACATTCATCAATACTCATGCGTCGTCTTTCACCCTGAGTCATATCGGACTTTCGAGTTTCCAACCTTATTCTGTTTGGCGGTCGATAGTCACTTTTACTGCCAATTCCATTGCACTGTCCTCCACAATGCGACCCCATTTTCCCAGCATCGCGATCACAGCGAGCCTCCTCGCATCGGCTCCCTTCATTGTCGCTCTGGACATTCCTGTTGATCTTCCAGTATCCGACTTATTGACGTCAGCACAAACACGTCTTGCCAAAGGTGAAACTACCGAGGCTCTTGCATATTTCGACGCCGCGGTCACAAAAGACCCATCCAATTACCTCACATTCTTCAAACGTGCCACGACCTATCTTTCACTTGGGCGTCCAGCCCAGGCAAGCGTTGATTTCGAAAAGGTTTTAGAATTACAACCTGGTTTTCAAGGAGCTCATGTTCAACTAGCGAAGATAAAATCCAAGGTCGCCGACTGGGAAGGTGCCCGCGCAGAGTACATGTTGGCACAGAAAGATCAACAATCCCCTGAAATACTTAGTCTCGCCGATGCTCAAAGTGCTGCTGAGCTAGCTATAGCAGCAGAGGGGGCAAAGAGATGGGATGAATGCATTAAGCATGCGGGCACGGCCATCTCAGTTGCGTCTCGGGCCTCAAGTTTGCGTGAGCTCCGGTCCCGTTGCCGCTTCGCACGTGGAGAGATTGAGGAGGCACTTGGGGATCTGCATCATGTCATTCAGCTTCGACCTGGCAACACTGATCCGCACATCCTGATCTCAGCGACTAGTTTTTACGGACTCGCCGACATGGATAGTGGCTTAGCACAAATCAGAAAATGTTTGCATTCAGACCCTGAATTAAAAGTATGCAAGATTTTGCACAAGCAACAAAAGCGCATGCAGAAAGCTGTTTCGAAGGTTGAGAGTCAGCTCAGTCGTGGCCAGATCACTCCGGCAGGCCGAGCGTTGGTAGGAACTGCTGATGAACCTGGCCTGTTGCCTGATCTCCGTGTGCAGGTTGATGAGTTAAAACATGAAGGAAGGATACCGGCGAATGCTCGAATCAAATTATATGAGAAATTGGTAGAAATGGTTTGTCAAGCCTACTTTGAGGTGAGTATTTTCACTCGTCTGCTGCCCTTGCAGTTTTTCTTCTTCTTTTTGTCCCTTTCTTTTTGCGTCTCCGCATGCTGCAGAAACCCTAATTGTGGTGATGAAAGTCTCGACCGGCTTGAGTCCTCAATCCATAGACTCAAGAAGTATACTAATCATTTATTAGTCAAATCATAAGGAGGCATCAAAATATTGTGAGGAGGCACTTCAAGTAGATAATGAATCCTTTTGGGGTCTGCTTTTTGAAGGCAAATCCCTGCTCAAACGTGAAGAGTACGAAATAGCAATTCGAACGCTAGAAAAGGCAGCAGAAGTTCGGCCTGACAAAAGAGACAAAGTCAACCCGCTTCTGAACAAGGCACAGGTCGCATTCAGACGTAGCAAGACGAAGGACTACTATAAGGTGCTCGGAGTAGCTAGTGATGCTGATGAAAGGCAGATAAAAGCGGCATATCGAAAAGCATCGAAACAGCATCATCCAGACAAAGCTGCTATGAAGGGTGTCGGTAAAGAGGAGGCAGAGAAAAAGATGGCTGCCATAAATGAGGCCTATGAAGTTCTCAGTGATCCGGAATTACGCGCCCGCTTCGATCAAGGAGATGATCCGAACTCCCAAGACCGAGGTAGCCCGTTTCAAGGAAGTCCATTCGGGAGCGGACAGCAGTTCATGTTTCATCAAGGTGGTGGTGGTGGTAGCAATTCCAAGTTCTATTTCCCTGGCGGAGGTGGCCCATTTGGTTTTTGATTTAAATCAAATTTACTTTTTTGTTCAAGCTCCTATGCAATCTCTGCAATCGTGTGCAGAATAAGCTGTGAGTCGTAGTATATGATGTATGTGGCGCTTCTACGTTGTGTATATGAGAATGTCAGCCTGTATTCTAAATTGCCGTGTAGACCGGATCTCTAGCTATAAACTACTAAGATTAGTTATCTTAATATAAGATATTATAATCTAAATATTAGATAGAGCTGCATTAATTTGAAAGATAAATTTAGAGATATAGCTTTATATTGTTTAGAGATCTTGCTAAGTGCCACTCTAGTTAATGTGATTGTTCCGTTGGGTTAAACTAATAATGCCAAGAAAAAAAAATGATGAATTCTCGAAGAGATACTTTTCTACATTTCAGCTGAACCAATATTGTCCCTGGTGGGCTTGATCCAGATTCCCACCGGGAGACCACTGCCAACGACTGAGACCGTCTACTTGCGCTTAACTTTGATGGCTGAAACGTGGAGGGTTTCAGAGGAATGCAGTATGATGCAAGAAATGAATATCGACCAGAAATAAGTTCAGGCTTCCTCAGAATAAAGAGCCGTGGGAGAAGAGTGACAACGACTACAGCAAATAATAGCACATTTTGACATCCGACGCTCGTTCAAATCCATCATGACCACGCAACGTCGGTCTCTGACAAACTACTATTCATTGACCCGCATCTAACATTTCTACCGAAATCGTGTTTCTCAAAATCGCTTTCTTACGACAAATCGTTTCGCTGAATAAAATATGCCCTGCGCAGCCGTTAGTTGGCGTTCCGGGAGACCTACTCGGTCTGATTACATGCGGTCTGGACTCGTACTTGGAAAATTCATATGCTGACCAGCAGATGGCGGTGCTAGGCATGGTTGTCACAATTCTGGGGCGTACGCCTTTGAAGAATCCTCGAAGACCTTCCCTATGGTAAAGCAGCTGGCATCCACCAAGGAAGCCATTCACATTCCGGACTTGTGGGTCTGATGATGTGCCGCGAGTTTGCAAGATCGTTTTGATAACATCCATGGGTGTGGTCAATCCAGCAGCAGCACCTCCTGCAATGGCTCCGGCTAAGCAGTGCGTCAGTGGATCGTAATTCTTTTCCGGATTCATAGCCGTTGAAATAGATTCGTATGCCAGGAATTGTAAAGCCGTAAAGGGTACAGTCATAGACAAGGTAGTCGGGTACGATATGTAGAAGGCGCCTATGCCTTCATTCTGGTACACAAATTTTGCGCAATCGACCATAGATTTGTACATTTTGCTTGAATGCTGGATTTGCATTCGTTGTTTAATGACTGAGTACATAGTATATTAGTAGCTTTTGTTTGGTTTATCATTCCTACGCAAGAACGACACGTGCAACCTACCGTCAAATGGATTCATGAAAGCATCGCTGGCAATAGTAGCAGCAGCTCCACTAGTAGCTGTCAGGTATAAACATTAGACTTTTGGTGTCAATCGCATCGAGAATGTGACGTTCGTGTTGTAGAGACTGGCTTACCTGCAGCTAGAGGATGGTGGACGCCAGCCTGATTCCCGCCCATGGCATGTTTAACGGCCTCATATGTCGCAAAGTAAACCGCATGTGCTGGTCCTAAAGATACACTCAGCCCAGATCCAGTATGAGTATAACTGAGCTGATGGCTGTCGTACCGGCTCCAACGATCACACTTGACATTCCGCGCCAGAGGCTGGAAAATCCTTCTCTTGACGCCATTTGATATGTGCTGCGGAGCACGCCCGAATGAGGAGTATTAGACGGGGAATTCAAAACTTGCATTCGCGTCTAATAAGTGTTCAGCAAAACAGGTCACAGTCGTCGATTTGAAGGACTTGAATCGCCTTAGGAAAGTCTTGACAGGATAGCTGTACCTTGATTGCATCAATGGGATACATGACAGTATGTTCCTGAAGTTGGCTAGTTAGCGGCATATTGTGTATTCGCGCCAACCTCGCCAGCGTCATGACTGTCAAGATTGGGCCAGGGTTATGCCCGGAAAATTGCCACGTACCGCAATGCCCGCGAAAGCTCCGGCCGCCATGTTTTCGAGCAAGGAGAAGTTGGGGGGGAGGGATTCGTAACTAGAAAAAACAGCAGTGGAATTAGCTGGCATGTATTGATTTCAAGTCAAGAAATGTACTTCCGTACTCATAATCCTCCCCGAGATTGGCGCTTGGCTGGACCATTCCGGCCACAGCTTCAGAAGCTTGGCCGAATATTTTAGACTCCAGGGCAGCCAGTTTGACAGCAGTTGCACCGAAAGTTGTGATAAGCAGACTAAGGATGAAATTATTGGCAAAGTAAGATATGGCGAGGCTCTCGTAGCTATGTCAGTTTTACATGGACAGTGTTGATTGTGTGTAGAACAGCTTAGTCGAGGGCAAGGCGGCGATAAATCAATATTTAGTGCGGATGCGGTTAATTTGGACAAACGAAGTAGATGACTTTCCAATAAGGACCTAGACGATGAGAGATATACCAGACACGACCTAATGCTACGCGGCAGTCGATGATGGTGGATCATGTGGGTGAGGCAAGTCGGTCGTAGAAATTTTTGACAATTCACAGCTGCGTCGTTCACGACTTGGGACGAAATTCGGCTCTAGGGTTAAGGAGACGCAATTTCCAATTATAGAAAATCAAGGGGGAACCCTATATAAAAGAATAAGATTGCAGACTCTCAGTAGATGCATAGTGATTAATAGCTTGTCTACTAAACATTTAAAATAATACTGAACTTTAAAAAGAGAAAATTTTAGAATGTAAAAAGAAAAGAGGTAAAATCTCACTTAAAATATCATTAGAATTATCTAATTAAGCTACTCACTAAGTAGTAAAGTGTAAGAGCCATAGAACTAGGGTAAGATATGGCCCTATATGTTATAGCCTTGCCCCACTCATTGCAGTATACTTCGCAACGTAGATTAGCTATACCCCACGCTGTAAATAGGCAAAATACTCTCTAGATCTTAGGTTACAAAGCTAGTTACAGCCGTAAATTACAAGGATTATAATAGGTAAAGAGTAAATAGTAGGCAAAATAATAAGTAGAAAGGTTCTAGGTATAAATCTATAAAAAACCTTCATTAAATCTAAAAAAAAGTATAAGTATTATTTCTATATTAGTTTAGTACTACTATTAATTTACTAATGGCTTAGACTTTTATATACCTAGCTATATATAACTTATTTTACCTATACTAAATATATATACAAAGTATATTATAATACCTAAAATACATACCCTATAGCGCATTAGTTATATACTATAGTAACTCTTTTAGGGGTAATAGGTTTAATTTCTATATAGGGTATAGTTTTTCTTAGTATATTATATAAAGTATACTAAGAAAAACTAGACTTTAATTAGCTAAAAAAAGGCTATAAATAGACTCTTTTTAATTAATTAGTGCTTAGTAAGTAAAAAAAAGTAAGTTTAGTCCCCTTACTTTTTCTTACTTATTAAGTAATATAAATTAGCTACTTTTATATTATAAATAAGTAAAACTACCCCCTAGCTCTTAGGTTATAAAGCTAGTTTATAGCTATAATTACTAGAAAAATAGAAAAAATTAGAATAAAAAATAGGAAATAGAAGGGTTATTATTAAAATATAAGGTATAGGGTAATTAAAGAAAAACCGGATTTTATAAGAAGAAAAGCAGGGCTTAAAGTAGTTAAAATATATATTTAGTAAGGTTTTTTATCTAATTATATAACTCACTAATTAGCTAGCTAGCTAGCTAATTAATAACCTAATAAGGTTTTCCTTAACTAAATAAAAATTTAGGAGCAGAGGTTCTAAATATAGCTAAGCATAAATTACTTAGACGGCTAGTATAATAAATACATACCTAAAATAAATAACTTTAGTTAAACTTATTTTATTTTTAATACTAATTAATATAAATATTAAAAGATTATATTAAAAGTATAAGTTAAGTTTTTATTAATATTATTATAGTAGCTAATTAATATATAGCTATATAACTTATTTACTTACTAAAATACGGTCAAAATTATTCCTAATTACTAGAATTATAAAGCTAAGAAAGAAAATATTAATATAGGTATAATATAAGTCTATATTAATATTAGTTTAGTATTAATTATTAATAGCTAGCTATATATAATATTACTTCATAAGTAGCTAAATATAGCATTAATAGAACCTTTAATATAGTTAAAAAAATATATTATAGCTTTATATTGATAATAATATGAAGGTATTTACTATTTAAACTAAAATACTTCTTTAAATTAAGTATAAAGCTAATATATTTTAAGAGAATAATCGAATTCTAAAGGCTACTTATAGTATTACTAAAGTATTAATATAAGGTATTAATAATAGTAGAAGATATAAAAAGCTATAAATAAAAGAAATTATTAAACAATAATAAAAAAAGAAAGAAAAGAAAGAAATAAAGAAAAAAAGGGAATAAACTAAAAAAAAGTAAAGTAAATAATAAAATAGTATTATTAATACTATAGCCTTAGTACAGAACCTATAGTCCTTAGTTTTATTTATTTATAATAAATTAATTGCTTTATTATTTATATAACTATTACAACTCTATACTAGTACTAATATAGCTACTATTCTTATACTTTATATAATTATAGCTATAATATTAGCTACTTACTAGCTTTTTAATATATAAGCTAGTAAAAATTATTAAAAATAGCTAGTTTTAAAAAATTACTTTATAAGTACTATAGTAAATTACTTAAAGTTAAGGGCTAGAGTATATTATAATAGATGTAAACTAAGTATAGGCTTATTATAATATATTAAAGTTAATTGTATTTTAATAATAAAGAATAATATAATACTAGTCTTTATTATTTATTTAATCTTAGCACTATAGTAAGTTTATATTAAAAATATTATAGTAATAAGAATAGGAATTTAAGCTAATATATTTAATATATAATTAAATAAAAGTAAAAAACTTTTATTTATTAAAGCCTATATAAATCTTAATAATCTTAACTATAATCTTTAAGTTTAGCTTACACTTAGCTACTATATACTTATATCAGTTTTAATATATATATTTTTTACTTTTATTTTTATACTACTTATTTTTTTACTTAAAAGCTAAAGCTTATATAAGTAATTATTTATTTAAAGGTTTAAAGAGTTAGTTTAAAAATGATATATAGTTAAAGTAATTATTATACTAAAAAGCTATTAATAATAGCTATATAAGTATTAATAAAAATAAGCTATTGTTACTATATAAATACTATAGATATTATTTCTTATTTTATTTAACTTAATTTTTTTATAAAAAGTAAGTAAATAAAAGTTAAGATATAGGTTAATAAAAATAATTATTACTTTAGTCTTAAGTAAGAACTATAGTATAGCTTTAATAATATTAATAATAATTTAAAGGCTTTTAATTATTTTATAATAAATACCTTTATAATACTAAGCTTTTAAGGGCTATAAAGATATAGTATAACTCTATATTATAAAAAATAATACTTTAAATAACTTATATAGAAAAATACTTAAAGTTTTAAAAAAAGTAATTCTATATTAATATTACTAGTATTATAAGAATAAGGTATTACTACCTTAGCTTTAACTAAACTTACTTTTAGTATTATTATTGTATATATTTATTACGCTAGCCGTCTAAGCAATTTATGCTTAGCTATATCTAGAACCTCTGCTCCTAAATTTTTATCTAGTTAAGGAAAACCTTATTAGGTTACTAATTAGTTAGCTAGCTAGCTAATTAGTTAGTTACTTAATAGAATAAAAAACCTTACTAAATATATATATTTTTTTAACTACTTTAAGCCCTGCTTTTCTTCTTATAAAATCTGGTTTTTCTTTAATTACCCTATACCCTATATATTTTAATAATAACTCTTTTATTTCTTACTTTTATTCTAATTTTTTCTTCTAGTAATTATAGCTATAAACTAGATTTATAACCTAAGAGCTAGGGGGTAGTTATGTCTATTTATAGTATAAAAGTAGCTAATTTATATTACTTAGTAAGTAAAGAAAAGTAAAGAACTAAACCTATTTTTTTTCTACTAACTAAGCACTAATTAGCTAAAAAGAGTCTTTTCTTAGCCTCTTTTTAGCTAATTAAAGTTTAGTCTTTCTTAGTATACTCTATATATACTAAGAAAAACTATACCCTATATAGGAATTAAACCTACTACCTCTATAAGGGTTACTATAGCATATAACTAATACACTATAGGGATTTAGTATTATTATTATTATTAAAAAAAAACTTTTTATTAATTTGCCTACACTACTATAGCAACGTAAAATTAACTTAAAATTGCTTAAAAGTTATAAAAAACTAGTTATTATATCCGCTTACCCTATACTTTAATAGTGTATTATAGCTAAAGAATAGGTATAGTAAGTATAGTAATACTAATAACTATTTATTAAAAATAATAAAGGCCTACTCTATAGAAAATAGGGGCCCTATAGAATTGTTCCTAGGATTTAAATTATTAAAGATTAAAAGAATCTAATTCTTAAAATATATTAAAAATAATACATTTAAGAGGTATTATCTATTTAAGCTAATTAATTGTAAATTAATTAGAATTTCTATATAGCCTAAATACTTAAAAATATAGCTTACTAACAAATTAGAAGCTAAGTAAATTAAGGAATATTAAAGCATTATTAGTACTATAATATACTTAATATTGCTTACTAGACCTAATATTACTATTACACTATAGTAGCTATTAATAGCACTAATAAGCCTATATTTAAAGCATTTAAATGCTGCTAAAAATCTAGTAAAATACCTATTAAGCACGTAGAATTTAGCTATTTATTATAAAGGAAATCCTAATAATAATGTTGAAAATAACAGCATTTTTAGGGGTCTTCCCTAGTTATTAGTGCCCTATTATAGGCCCCTAATACAGGGCCTTATAGGGGAAGTTAGCCTAAGGCAACTTAGCTATATTGCATATATACATACACTACTAACTTCCTAGTCCGTAATTAGTTAGCAAATCTAATAGCTATAAGGACCCACTTTTCTTAGATTATTAAATTAAATAACTCTTATTCTAGCATATATAATAGCTATTAGCCTAGCCTAATAGCTATATATAATAACTTTTATAGAATTAGATTTTAACTATATTTTTAGGTATAACTAGAAGAGTTATAT
>SRPZ01000536.1:0-10275 GCA_018360255.1 Claviceps maximensis
CTGCTGTCTGCTGTCTGCTGTCTGCTGTCTGCTGTCTGCTGTCTGCTGTCTGCTGTCTGCTGTCTGCTGTCTGCTGTCTGCTGTCTGCTGTCTGCTGTCTGCTATCTGCTGTCCGGCTATTCAAAAGAGCCAGGAGGAACCTACAGTTGCTCGCCAGCTGGCGGTCTGTCAGTTTCCGCCGGCAGACACTCGGGTACCACTGAGATGAATATGAATTCTCCACGTTGCAAGTTGCTTGATTCTCGGACGCACCTGCCTTTTGTGTAACGGACCCGACCAGACCAGACCACATGAAGACGTGGACTATTGCATATCAACCAACCTGCCACCTGCGAGCATTGTCTCCGTCCAGCATTGCATTCAACAGATCAGCCATCACTCCGAATGTCTGATAAGTTTCGATTCTGCAATGTTACATAAACATGTGCGGACACATGTATGAGTTTCCTGAATCTTTGATCGAGTCAGCGCGGTGCGGTCGGAGCATAGAACCCCGCTTCCCTCCCTAAAGGCCCGGGCCGCGGTCCCCCACATCACTCTTGCGCCGGCCGCACCAGATTGACTCTTGTCCACAATGCACACTGAGACAAATCGTCATCAAATTGAGGCGTTTTGGATGGCTTGTGCCTGTGCCTGCCTGTACCTGCCGGTGCCTGTATGTACTGTGCTCGCCAAGAGGTGTTGCTAGCAATCAAGTCACAGTCACATACATGAGAAGGCAATATGCATGTACATACACACTGCATTGTGCACGCCAAGACGCGACCAAGCCAGGGTTAGAGAACCACTTGTTCCCCCTAAGCTGCGTGCCTAGCCAGAAATGAGCGTCCATGTTGAGATTTTGTGCTTGTTCATGTGCCTGTTCATTGCATGTGCGTGTGCTTCTGCGTGTGCATGTGCATGTGCGTGTGAATTGTGCATCGCATGGCGGTGACGTCTGGCCCCGCACGTGACAAAGGACAGCCGCCAGGCAGGCGAACTCGGCGTGGCCAACCACGGCACGGCGTTGGGTCAAGTGGAGAGCGCGTCGTGGTCACAAATTTTCTTGGATGAAATTGCGAACAAACCAGAGGATCAGACCAAACTGGACCGTTTTCCCGAGCGGCTAGACGTCTGACTAGAGGCTAGAGCATCAATGCCTTGGTGACGAGCGGACGAACAAAGAGACGATGGAGGGAACACCCGTTCGACCCCTTTGACTCGAGCGACTGACTGGTGGATTTTTTTGATTTTTTTTTTTCGCCCAACGCACGTTGGCTGCTGTTCTTCTTTTTCCTGCATTTTGACGTTCATCACTGACCCACCCATTGACCATCACGATCCCTTCCCCCCTCTCCCCCCCAGCCCCTTCATCGATGAGGTGCTGGCCAACCAAGACTCAGGCACCCGCACGGCTCCATCACCCCTCACGACCCCGTGTCACTGGACTTTCTGGTCTGGTGTGTTCTGGTCGGCTGCTGTCTCGAATCCACGCAGATGGGACCAGTGCGGCAATACCATCACTTGATAGGACAGCCGACAGCATCTTGAAGGGAGAAGAGGGCGACTTGAACAGCTTGAACTTGCTCAGGCGGGTATATGAAGCGTGGCGGCCCGACAGCGGCACCCCAGACTCCAGAATTCAGACTCCAGACTCCAGACTCCAGCCTCCAGCCTCCAGCACTCCAGACAAGGTTCTTTTGCATGCAGACGTTCTGTTCTATTCGTGCTCCTCCCCCGTCATTCTCAGCCTGCCCGGCAAAAAATCCAATCAAACGACGTATGCTGCCGCCGCTTTCTGCACCTCAGACAGCCCTTCCTCCTTACTGGTTCGCAGTCTCGCAAGAGGACGCTTGTCGTACCGCTGGCTGCACTCTTTCCCATCTCGCCATTTGCCAGAGGAACTAGCATTGATAGCACTCCCCAAACTTCCTCTCCAGTAGTAGAGTAGTGTAGGAGGTCCCGACGAAGAGCCAGCAAAGCATCAGAGTACCAATTCTGGGTGGAAAGGGGGACAGACGGACGGACGCCTGAAAAACAATCGCGAGATCGACCAGAGCCCAACTACAGTATCACAACCAAGACGGCTTGGGCAGGGAGGTTATCGCAGATGAGCTCTGCGAATGGTGGCCCTCGGCGTGGTAGGTCAAGAAACTATCACGACCACTCCCTCTACTGGACGGCCGTGCCTGAACCGCCGCCCGATTCGTCGCCCTTTACGGGGGGCGACGGGGTACATAGTTCCTCGCGTAGGACGACGTCTCGCCGTCACCGTCGGCCATCTAGCTCCAGGACCATTGATCAGCGCGACTATGTTGCTTCTTCTTCTTCTATGATGCCCCCACCGCCAGGTGCAAACTTGACGCAGGCTGCTGCGGCCGTTGCGTACAGGCGGCCGGTGAACTGTCTTGCGCCGAGCGAAGGGTATCATGGCTCTCGGCGCCGACATTCGTCCAAAACCACCAGAGATGCGTCTCCCCCAGTACGCGGAAGGACAAGTGGTGGTGGTGATTTCTCGAGACAGTCGAGTGTAGAAAGTGGGCTCGGTTATGGCGACGCCGGCGGCTACGCCCATGGATACGACGATGATGATGACGACGACGACGACGACGATGATGTTGATGACTATGACGACGACAGCTATAACGATGACGACAATGACAATGATTACGACGATGGCAACCACGGCAGCGTTCATATAGAAGTTGAACACAATGAGGATAGGCTCTTACGATGTACGGTGACGATACAGTCAAATCGGGATGTGTACATTGAGTCTTCATCGGGTACGAGATATCACGAGCCCAGGAGACTAGCATATGCAGACGAGGATAGCGAGTCGAGACGACCCTACGCCGCCAGCGACGGAGCATCAGCAGCAAATGCATCCTCAAAAACGCTAGACCAGAGTGTCGAATCTCGTCGAGCCCGACGCACTCACCACGGAATGGATGTCATTCAAGATTCTCGACCTCCTATTTCATCATCAAAAAGGTTTTTCTTTTCTTTTTCTTTTCTTTTTCTTTTTCTTTCGTTGTTATACTCAGTCTGCTCTTCGATGGGCGAGATGGGGGGGGGGATTAGTAGGCTGAGAAAAAAAAAGAAAACGACTCTAACATGCAGCACAGATCACGAAGATCAAGCACAGTACGAAGGCCGAGCCGATCTAGAGCAGGGTCCGCGTCAGGGGAGCCTTCGAACATTGTAGGGGCCATGTCTGGGATGTCTCTGGGACGGCAGGAGAGCGTGAAGGAGTCTGGTGGGCAAAAGAAGCGGTATGTTGACTGGGGCATTTCTTTTTTTTAAAAAAAAAGAAAGAAAGAAAGAAAGAAAGGAAAAAAAGAAAGAAAGAAAGAAAAAGAAACAAAAACCTATTAATATAAAAATAAGAAGAAAAAAGAAAAGAAAAGAGGGTATAGGGAAAGAAAGCCTTATTGATTTCCCGCTAACGATTTGATTTAAAACAGTGCGCAATGCAGCACATGTCTGGGAAACATCAGCTCGGCCAAGTTGAAATGCGGCCATACCATATGTCGGGCATGTGTCCGGCACTGCTTCGATCTGCCCATCACTGATCCCCAGCAGCACGTGCCTCGGCGATGCTGTCAGGAAGAGGTGCTCATGGGCAAAGAACAGCTAAAGATGCTCATGCGCAGAGAACAGGAAGTCCACGATGCCGAACTGGCGCGCCGTCCGCAGTACAACGACAACCACCATTATGAGGAAGACGCAAAAACGATGGGGGACGTCGGGAATGTTCATGGTCTCGGAAATGCATCAGGACATTACATGAACGAGACTTACAGACTAGGTGGTGATGGGCGATACCAGAGGTCTTTCCCACCGGTACGGGCATATACACGGTCCGAGAAGCCAGACTACCATGAGCATGCGACCCGCTCTCGAGATCAAGAACGCCGGCGCGCAGGTCATACATCGCACAGCATATCAGGCTTGAGTTTGCCTCCAGCCGCAGGACCAATGTACCCAGTTAGAATGATGCCTCCGGCTCCAGCTCCCCCTCCCCCTCCCCCTCCTCCTTGTCCTCTCCACCCCCACTCGAGGAGCAGACGACGCGAGCACGATAGAATGGAAGAGGGTGCAAAGGGATCGCGCTTGGCGGGCCTGTCGGGCCCGGGGAGCGGCCAGAATCGCGTTCCCCAGTGGAGGACGTATGTTGAGCCGGGTGTTCCGGAAGGGGAGAGCACAATCGGACATGCCTAAGGGCGCGCGTGGTTGGGGTATAGACTCTAGAGATAAACGTATAGACGATGGGAGTGGTGAGAGTGGATGGACCAGACTCTTTGACGATTGATGATGGACTCGTGACCTGGTCATCACGGACGGGCTATGGCTGGCTATCTGGGCAGTCGGTAGATAGACGGTCCGCTGCCTGCCTACATGTGCATGGGGGCAGGTGGCAATCGAGCAGTCGGATCCAACAGACTGGCAAGGAGAGCTGGGCGAATAGATGCATTCATGTATGATGAGCAAGACGCAGTGACTGACTAGCCGTATCTAGTGAAAATGTAGAATACCTAGGTAGGTATTCTACATACGGGCAGCTAACTTGTGGACTGCACGGCGTCGGCTTCGTGCATGTGGCCGGCGCCCCGCCCGCGCCACCGCCCCGCGGCTCACGTTGGCAGGCAGGCAGCAGAGGGGACTTGCCGTGAGTGTGAGTGGGTTGATGAATAATCGATTGATTGATTATCGATTGGGCTGGCTGCCTGCCATTGTCATTGTGTTGGGCCAATCTGCATCATGTTGCCCCTCTCTACGGCAGGAGCGGAGGCCAAGGCATGTGACTGGACGGACAGACTCCTGAAGGACCCACTGCTCACCCCCTGCACCGGCCTCTTGGCTCTATCTATCTGCCTGCTCGTGCTCCTTTTTGTAGCCAGACAATCCGAATCTCCTGGCATCGCAAATGGGCGGGCTGCTTGCTCTACCTACTCACGCCCGACAACGTCGGGAGACCTGCATGACGTCTTCTCTCCAAAGTAGATTGCGCTCTGCTTCTTGTTGTCTTTCGTTTCTTGTTTTCTTTTTTTTTTTTTACTTCCTTCCTTCCTTTGTTTTCCTTTCTTTTTTTTATTCTTTTTTTCTTTTTTAATTTCTTCGCAAAGGCACTTGGGCTACCACGTGCTTGAGGATGCTCATGCAGTCGTGGGCGAGTTTGACATAATAAACCTCCTCGTGGCGCGGCGCTTTTTTTCTTTTATTCTCTCCTTCTCTCTCTGTTTCCTCTGTTCTCCATCTTTCTCCTTTCTTTTTCTCCCCATCTCTGTCGCTTCTTTCTCTCGTCACACTCTTTCCCACGACACCCCCCGGCGCCCGCGCCTGTCGGAGAAATGCTCCTCCTGCACCAAATCGGGAGTGTCAAGATTGGCGAGGTAATTCGATACACCGTCACGTACACACCCTCGCAGGACCGAATCCTCCCATCTCCCGAGAAACTATACGTTCGAATCCGAAATACGTCCACCATAGCCCTTCGCGCCGCTTTTGTCCACGGGCCATATACCCTGTCCGTATCGGCGTATCCTTCCCACTTCAACCCCAATGAGAAATTCACCAACCCTCGCCGGTATGGGACCCCCCAATTCGAGCCCATGCTCAAGGCAGGAGGGTCATGGGAGTGCCAGCTGCTCGTTCCCGACGATATTCGCCAAGATGCCGGTACGGGAAGACGCCACCACCACCAATCCTTTGGGAAGGGATCCGAACACGATGGAGAATGCGCGACTTGGGTGATTGAAATCGCTTCCCAGGTTATATTCTCTACATCCGCCGCCGTCGGCTTCGAAGTCGTTGTGGCCCGCGACCAGAAGTCACTTAACCTCAGCCCGTCGCTCTCTCTTGTCGGAGGCAACACCAGCCACGTTTCGCAACCTGGGAAACTGACGGATCACCAGCAAAGTGTCGGATCAAAGGATGGACATCATCCCGCTCAGCCAAAGGGCGTCTTCTCCACGGCCGTGCATCTCAAGGTGGAGGATTCAGGGACGCTGTGGAATACACCCAGGCTTCCGAGCTGGGATGATAGCGATGATGGTGATGATGGACACAGGAGGGCGAAACAAGACTTGGGGGCTGATCAACCTGTGGAAAGCGTGGTGAAGACGGGTGATCCGGGGGTGCAAGAGCCTAGGAGGGCCGGAAAATCATGCGATAAGAAACAAAAGGTCCATCTTGTCATATTGACTCATGGTCTGCACAGCAATCTTGGCGCCGACATGCTCTACATGAAAGAGAGCATTGATGCTGCCGCTAAGCAAGCGCGCATTGATGCCAAGACTCGAAGAGCAAACGAAAGGGCTGCGAAAAAGTCAGAAGCCAATAAACAACCACCGGATGATTCGTCGAAAAAATGTGACGATAGTGGTGGTGGAGATGGCGGCAACGGCGGCGGCGACGACGACGACGACGATGACGACGACGACGAAGAGGTCATTGTTCGTGGATACCCTGGAAACGCTACAAAGACAGAGAAGGGAATCAAGTACCTTGGCAAGAGACTATCACGGTACATCTTATCAATGACATATCCGGACCAACCTTATCTTCCAATCAGTAAAAGTCGTGCGAGCGGCGCCGGTGAGGGTCACGGCGAAGCTGTAACAGCGGATCATCACCACCATCACCATCATCATCATCACGCGCCTCAGGATCAGCAACATCAAGATGGTGCTCACGAGACGAAACAAACACACAAGCATGATGACGTTCAAGCCGACGCTGCCAAGGCGAAACACGATAGACAGTGCAGACGTTACAAAATCACGAGTATTAGTTTTGTCGGGCACTCTCTGGGGGGCCTGATTCAGACATACGCCATTGCTTACATCCAAAAACACTCTCCCAAGTTTTTCGACACGATCCAGCCCATCAATTTCATTGCTCTGGCGACCCCTTTTCTTGGGTTGAGCAACGAAAATCCGTTGTATGTCAAGTTTGCCCTTGACTTCGGACTCGTGGGCAGGACCGGACAAGATCTCGGATTGACCTGGAGAGCGCCGACCATTGCTCGAAGTGGATGGGGAGCTCTCGTTAGCAATCTCGGAGAGTCGGCACACAAGAAGGTGTATGGTGAATCACAACCCGAGTCGAAACCGTTGTTGCGCATCCTGCCGACGGGACCCGCCCACACGGCACTGAAGAAGTTTCGAAATCGCACAGTGTACTCCAACGTGGTCAACGATGGAATCGTGCCGCTGCGCACAAGCTGTCTCTTATTTCTCGACTGGCAAGGTCTTGGTCGCGTGGAAAAGGCGCGAAGGGATGCAGGCTTGGTCGAGACGGTTGTTGGGTTTGGATGGGCCGAACTGACTGGCACGAACATGACATCATCAAGATCGAGACAGCAACTCGCCTTGGGCGAAGACAAACAAGACGATGAATCTGGCACCAGTACTCCCAAGGGTTTCCCCAAGGGAAGCGCGCGGCAAGTCCCGCAGCCCTCCAAAGAAGCGATGCATGAGGACGATCGCGCTAGCATCAGTTCTGTGCCGCGGCCTTTGAGTGACGAGGATGGGCCTGTCGTAGATGATAGCAGCAGCAACAACAGCAACAGCAATGGGCAAGGCTCAGGCATCCGTTCTCCCTTGGCCAGCTTCTTCAATCTTTTCAGGAGTCATGACCCGCCCAAGCCCCAGATTACGACTGCAAAGCAAAAAAGAATTCTGCGGCGAGGCCAGACCATTTCTTTCGGCAGCTCGGACACAACCGCCTCGAGCTCCTCTGACATTTCCGACAAGAACCAGCAACAACTGCAGCACCAAAGAAGCAAGGTCACGTCTGGGCATGAGGTGGACGGGTATGCTGATGGCATGCTGGCACCACCAAAGACGACTTTCTTCGAATCAGCCGGCGACGTGCTCAATCCCAGTATGCCAAGCGTAGAATACTTGATTGACCCGTCGAAGCGACCAAGAACAATTTTCCACGATCGGGTATACCATCCTAGCGATATTCCGCCGCCGCCGTTGAAGAAGCGCCAGTCGACGTTTGGTCGTCTCGGCAAGAGTCCTGCCAAGATGTCGATCAATCCGCCCAAGGAATCAGCAACGAACTTGGGCAAAGACTGTGATGGTGGCGACGATGACAATGACGACAACGACAATACTAGTAACAACAACAACAACAACAATAGTAACAATAATAATGATAATAACAACAATTCAGGAGCCAGGAGCGGTAGTTCTGGTCCAGAGCTTACCTCGGAAACCATCGACGCGTCAAACATGAGGGTAGAAGAAAAGATTGCACGGGGATATCATCGCGATTTGTCGTGGCGCAAGGTGTTGGTCAAGTTGGAGCCGGATGCACACAACAACATGATTGTGAGGCGCAAATTTGCCAACGCGCACGGGTGGCCGGTGATCAAGCACCTGGTCGATGCTCACTTCAGCGACTCGGAAACAGCACGCCTTCGAGACGAAGAAGAACCCAACACGGAACGAGCCTTTGAGGCCCATCAAGCACCCGCCGCCGACGGACGAGAAGTAAAGAGCCTGCAGCAGTCGCGGAGGCATCCTGGGGGGGTTGCCAGTGCCAATGACGAAGCACGCGAAGAAGCCATGGATGAGGTGTCGGAGCTGCCTGGACTGTCGACGAACAAGAAGAAGGACGGCGACGGCTTGCCAAACGGACGTCCACGACTAAACTCGTGGGACCGAGCCGATTCCATGACATGGAGCGACCGAGACTGGGCAGATACCGACAACGACAGCGAAGCCGAGGCGCACAGCCAGGCACACCAGATCGGGCACGAGAAGCAGCAGCAGCAGCAGTCGGCAAAGGGCGCAGCTGGCGAAGCAGCGCCATTAAGGTCACCAGGTCTCAGTCCCTCGTCGTGGAAGTGGGCTGAAAAAATCGTGGGCAAAGGCGCGGCAAGTCGTCGCAGTAGTAAAGGTCCAGAGTCGTGATTGTCGCGCGCGGACTCTGGCTGGCTCTGGATGTACCAGACTGTACATAGTGTATACCCACGTATAAAGAAGGGCGGTTTCTCATAAAAGGATTAGGCAAAGGGGCTGAGGTTATTTTTTCAAGTAGACGATGTATATTTACTATTCCATTGTAATATGAAGAATATTCTGCCTATGTCCTTATATTACCTTTGTTATTGGCCCATGTATGTTTCTACGTATGCACTGATCCAGGATACATTTGCCGGATCCAATACTTGAAAGCTCACTATAGTGGCACGCCGGCGGATAGATACTTCGCGCACTGCGGGCTTCAAACTTAGCGTCCACTACGGCCTAGGACATCAGCATTGGCATGACATGATGGACGGCGTGGGACGGGCAGTTGTCGCGATATTTCGTCGCATGGGAACATTCACTTCAGGGTGGGGAATGGGTGGAATGATTGATTGGAAATAGATCTTTCCATTTGAAATGGGGATGAGAGGGTCATGATGATAAATATTATAAAAAGTTAAGGTCTATTTAGATAAAAGAGAATACTGCATGCATTCTTGCACGGAATCTGTAAGAGTAAAAAAAAACATGTGATTGTGGGTTATAAACCACTCAGTTGGACGAACAGGGAATCGAACCCTGGACCACTCCCAGATGAGTAGAACATGCTAAGGGAGTATTATACCACTAAACCATTCGCCCAATTGTTGAACGACTATAACCTATTTAATGATATATTAGCTTGCCCAAACTTCAGTGCGAAATCTCTGAAGTTCTTCTCGCCGTCCCTCATATCCTCCTCACCTAGGCTACCCTGCTCTTCATGACAAGACAGACATTTCCTCCAGGCTCGCAACGCCAATAGCCCATCCGCCGAACCTAGCCATCATTAATGCCAGCCTAAAGTTCAAACGCATGCTACTAGCGAGACTTGTGTGCGTCGTCCACAACGAAAGGGGGCCCGTCTGGACTTGCATCGCGACTTTCCATCCTGACAGTCAATGTTGCGACGTCTTGACGTCTTGTTGCCCGCCACGGCACGTGACGAATCCGGGCATCCACTTTGCGCTGGCACATCGTTCCGGGTTCCTGGCATGTGCGTCACCATCTTGACATGGATGCGCAGAAGCTTGTCTACTCTCCCTCTTGTTGGCCCTTTTCTTTTCTTTTTTTCTTCCCTGTCTCTCTAATTTTTTTTTTGTCTGTCCCTCTTTCACTTTATCATCTGTCCTTTCTTACTATCCGCTCATAATATCCGCTCATCTCTCTGCTTTCTGTTCCCCCCCGTCCTTCTTTTCCAACCCGTCTCTTCGCGCCACCCACATGATGGAGCTGTAGGACCGGCCATAAAAGTTTCCACGCCCCCCCC
>SRPZ01000537.1:0-10250 GCA_018360255.1 Claviceps maximensis
TATAATACTAAAAAGAACTTTACTTCTATAGAATTCTAGTATATTATACGCTAAATAGCTATTAATATAGAAGAGGTTCCTATTAAAGTATATAATAGTATTAGAAAGGTTAAAAGATATTATATTCTACTCTAAAGAGTATATAATATTATTAAAAATAAGGTAGGAGACTATCTTATACCTCCCTAAAGACTATAAATAGCTATTAAAGCTATTAATAATTCTACTAGACCTAATAGTCTTATACTAACTTTACTTATATTTAGAGCATATCTATAGATATTAAATAATTCTTCCTTAAGTCTATTAGTAATATAAAGAGCGGCTTTATTAAGAAAAGCTATTAATAAAGCTTAATATTACCTTATAAGAAGGCAAGTAACTAATATACTAAATATATAGAATAGCCTAAATACCCTACTATTATATACACTTTTACTATAATTAAAAGTCTATATTTAGTATAAAAAAGGAGGTTAGTAAGGTCTATATAGGTTGCTTTTATCTAATTATAAGACCTATACCTTAGATTTACCTTATAGTTTAATAAAATTCTAGTTAATAATAGTTAAGCCCTATTACTATAATATAAAAAAAAAAGTAATTATAAAAAACTATAAAGAAGAGGAGGAAATTAAGAATACTAATAAGAATTAGGGCTAATTACCTATATAACTAAAATATTATAAATAAGAATAACCCTAGAAGCACCCCCTAATTCTAAGCTATAAGGATAGAGGAATTAAAGAGAAAACTAGTAATAATAATAAGGAGCTTAGTACTATAAGCTTTCTTATAATAAAGGAAAAAGGTAACTAGGAACTAGTAGTTAACCTTTAAAAATAAGGGATAATTACTACTAATAAAGAACCTTTTAAAGTATTTAATTAAATAGAAATTAAGGCTTTACTAGCTAGAGATATCTTTAAATTTATTATTTATAATAAAAAAGAGTATAAAAACTAATAGCTTTTCTATTCTTAAATAGTAAGAGAAGTTAAGGGGAAAGGCACTTCTAAGCCTTATAAGAAATTAAGACTTATAATATAAGGGCATAGTAATGTTAAAAAAGCGTGGATTCTAATATAATCCCTAATAATTTAATATATAAGCTAAAGACTAATTATTGCTTTAGCCCCTTCTTTAGCTAAGGACTGTATTTTTCTATAGCTATAAGATATTATATAAGCATATATTTAGTTAGAAACCTTACTAAACCGCTTAATAATTATAAAGTTACTAGTATAAATTGCATATTTATACCTAAAGAATATAATTATAGAGGTAATTAAACCTCTCTATAGTATTATAGAAGCTAGCACCTATTAGTAGGCAATATACTTCTACTATTATTATAAGAAGCTAATAATAATTACTTCTATATATAACCTCTATTTCTTAATAGCTTCTAAAATAATTAGATACTTTAGTATAATTAGTATATAAATAGATAATACCCTTAGTCTTAGTAATAAAAAGTTTTTTAAAACTAAGAAAACTAAGTTAAAAAAAGTAGGATTTTTAGTAAAACTAAAGCAAATTCTAACGCTAATAGAACCCCTAATCTTTAATAGTTATATTTTATATAAACTTAATAAAAATTATATTAAACTCTATTAAAAAGGTTAAAGTAAGAAGCTTAAAGTTATTAACCCTAGTAAGCTAACTATAAAGTAGTAATATATTAAGTAAAGAGTATAAGGCATATATATATTATTAGTTTATTAACTAAAGGCTATATTTAACCTCTCTATTACTACTTAGGCCTAAAATCCTAATAAATTTAATATAATTAAATTAAATAAGAGGATTTAATAGTAAATATAGCATTATAATTATAGATTAAGGTATATTCCACTTAACCTTACTGCCACTACTCTTTATATCTTTATAGATAGTTTCTTTATAAATAATAAGGACTTAAGCTTATAAATAGAATATATAATTATCCTTAGTAATAAAAAGAAGAGAAATAAGGTAGAATTTATACTAAAAGGTAATATTATAATATATAGCTCTATAAAAAGTAAAAGAGTTATAAGGAGCGCTCTTACCTTTAAGCTATATAGTATAGTCTAAGACACTAATATTACTTATATAATAAGCATAATGCTATAGATTATTATATAAAAATTATAGAATTTACTAATATTAATAATTATCTATATAGACTTCTTTTTACTATATAAGTATATTATAAAGCTTAGTATAATAAAAGAGAAAAGGCTAATAATTAATATTATAGCATTATATTAATTATATAAAAGAAGAGAAATTAAAGAGATTAAATAGATTAATAGCAATAATAATATTATAAATACTATAATAAAATTATCTCTAAATTAGGCCCTTAAGGTATTTATTAATAAAAATAAAGCTATAATCTATATAGAAGGGTAGGTAAAGTAAATAAAGAAAAAATAGGAATATATAAAGAGACTAAACTAAAATACTTATAGCTAAGCATTTAATTAAATAATTAACTATAAGTTTAATATAGAAATATATAGTAATTATAAGTAATTCCTCTCTTTCTATAAAAAAAAAGAATTCTAAGTGTTAGAATTACTATATAATCCAGGCTAACTAATAATGCCTAGAACTACTAGGAATAACCGGATTCCACTGTAGGGTAACCTAGGAATCTAGCATATCTAATTAGTTAATTAGAATGTAGAGTTTTTACTACCTTAAGCGGTATTTCTAATGGCATTTTATAAGGCCTTCTATAGCTATAAAAAGCCTTATTAAATACTATAGATTATTATAGAAATCAGACCCTTTTATAATAATTATAGCCCTGCCTAGTGATCCGGATCTTACATATGAAGACTATGTATTCCTATTGATAAATATCTAGCAAATCCTTAGGAATACCAACATAATCTTTTCTTAGTAATAAAGAAAAAAAAGAAAAGGTAAGTTCTATATATAATAAGTTATTAAGCTATAAGGTAAGGTAAGTAATAGTAATAAAAGTAATAAAATAATAGGGAATATTAATAGCTTATATATAGAAAAGCTTAAAAGGTTAGGTTATAAAAAAAAATAAAAAAAAGAAAATAGCTTTAAAAAAAAAAGAGAAAGAAAAGGAAGTAGTATATAGCTATATATTTATTATAATAATATACTTTATTAATATTCTTTAAGAGGGGGGCTAGCTATTAAGTAGACTATTTAATTAGTTACTAGCTATTAGCTTTCTAAGTAATAAATTATAATAATACCCTTATATATAAGGGTAAGTATAGCTTCTTTTTTCTTATCTTTTAGCTTCTCTTTTTTCTTATTTTCTAGCTTCTCTTTTCTCCTTAAGCTATTTATTATAGATTAGCTTAATTATCCTTACTTCTAGCTTTCTAATATTATTAATATTATTACCTAAAAGCTTAAAGAATAATCCCTATCTTTCTTTAATAATCTTACTTAGTATAATAAAGGTAATATTTTCTAAGTAATTATTAGAGCTTATATAGTATATAAACTATTTAATTAAATTATATAGAATAGGGCTAATAGTTTAAAGTTCTATTATCTTTTCTAAATCTCTATACTTAGTAGTATTAATATTAGTAAAGGTAGGGTTCCTATTTATTTACTAGTAACCCTTTAATAGAAAAAGCTTAAAAATTAACCTAAATATTATATAGAATTCTTTAAAGCTATAAACCCTTAGGAGGATTTTTTTAGGGATATTCTATATGCTTATTTAGAGTTATAAAAGCCTACTTATACTAAATACTAATATAGTAGTATTATTATTTCTATAGAACTTACTTATTCTAAAGGGTTCTTTATATTAGCTATTATAGAGTACTTTAAATAAAAATTATTATTCTTTATATAAATATATAGGTAAATAAATAAGGCTTTTTATTTTTTTTATACTAATATATATCTTAGAATAATTATAGCCTTTAAGGAATATATAAGTATACCTTATTATAAATATATTTCTTTTAGAAATATCTATAATAATGCTTATAGTAATTATATTTAAAAGTTTAATAATTATAAGTAGGTATATACTTAAAGTTATTAGTTAAAAGCTAATAACTCTTACCCTTTTACTCTCTTTTTTAGAAAAGAGGTAAATTTAATTAATATAAAAAAGGGACTTTTAAACGCTAAGTTACTTATTTTTAATAGTTTAAATAGAAATATAGTACCTATTATTTTTATTAATATACCTCCCCCTTACTCTATATTAAAAGAGTAAATAAGTTAAAATTAAGGGAAGGAGAATAAGAATAGAATAAGTAAACTATTTAATTAAAAGAAAAGATAAATAATAAAAAAAAAAGATAAGTAATAAAAAAAAAAATAAGTAGTAAAAAATAAAAGAAAACTTCTTTTATAGCACTATAAACTATAGAGATAGAGTATTAAATATCTAGTAAATAAAAACCTTAAAATAAGTAGTTAAATAGTTATTAATAAAGTATAAATAAAAGTAATAAAGAGATTAAATAAAAGAAAGAGAAACTATAGTACTCCTCCCTCCCTAGGGGATAAGGTAAATAATATCTTATTTTTAAAAAAGAAAAAAAAAATAAAAATAATAAAAGTAAATATAAATTAAAATAAAATAAAATAATAATAAGGAAGAATATAAAGTATTAGTAAGTTAATAATTAATTATTAAATAATATACTTAGTATTATTATTACTATTTTTTAGTAAGGCTTAGTATTTAGACTTTAATTTAATAATAGGGATATTATTAAGATAGTATATCTACCTCCCTATTTAAAGAATCCTTATTATTTAAGATACCCCTTAGTAAAGAGGGTTTATTATAAAAGGAAACTATTTAATTAAATATATTATAAGTAGTATTTAATAAAAGTAAAGTTATAAGGTTATTATTTAAGTTAGTTAATATAGTGTTAGAACTAGCTAAGTAGTATAGTAGTTAATAAAGCTAGTTATTTATAGAGAAAGTCTATTATTTATTAGTATTAAGCATAAACTTTTTAATATAGTTACTATTAACTATTTTATTAAAAATAATTCTATTTAAAGTCTATAGCTTATATGCTTTTATTATTAATACCTAACTATAAACTTAAAAAGGCCTATTCTATTTTATTATTAATTTTCTAGTTAATAATATATCTATTAAGCAATATATATTATATACTAAGATAAAATCCCCTAGAACTAATTAATTAGATACTTTATAAAGAGATATAGCTTAATTTCTATTAGTTTTAGCTATAAGCTTTTATTAGAAGTAAAGCACTTTTTCCTATATAGTTATAATATCTTTATCTTTTTAATTAAAAATATAGATCCTAGCCTTAAAAAGATTCTATACTATTATTACCTTATTTTAATTAATAAGTTACTATATTAGGAATTCTACTTTAAGAGATAATAAAGGTTTCTATTTATAAATAAGGTAAAAGGTTAATTAACTATATAAGAATCTAATTATAATATAATTAGCTAGGAGAGCTTACTAAAGATATTTTAGCTACTTTTTATTTAAACTACTTAATTTTATAAGTATAAAAGCTAAAAATTAATGCCTTACTTTTATAAGCCTATTTGCTTTAAAGTTATAGCTAAATATCTATATACCTTATATACTAAGTTATACTAAGGTATTACTAAGCTTCTCTCTTATTTCTAGTTTACTATTATAAATAATAAATAGAATTAATTTAAACTTACTAATAAGCTTATTTAGAAAGTAATAAATAGCTTTTATTATAGTAGTATAGACTAGCTATACTTTAATTTATTCTATAAGGTTATATTATACCTTTAGTATATACTTATACCTATAATTAAATAGTAGGTATTAAGTATTAATATATATTTTACTTATAGAATTACTTAGAGTAATAGGCATTATAAGCTTATAAGGGTATTAGGGTATAAATATTTAATAAACTATATAGTATTATAGCATTTTCTATATAGTCTTCTATATTTACCTTTAGTAATATCTTTAATATATTACTTAATAAACTACTTTTACTCCCTTATAAGCTAAAGAGAGATAAATTCTCTTAATAATAAACTACTATTTATTTAGGTTATTAATAATAAGCGCTAATCCCTTTATAAGGCTTAATAGTCTTTTATAAAGCTTAGTATCTTTAATAAAGAATCTTAGTGCCTTTTTTTTTAATATTTAAAATTTTCTTACTAAGTAATTAAATAGTTTATTTAGAGTTATAAGATAAGAGATAATTTACCTTAACTTAAAGGTATAGTAAATAGTATTTTTCTCTCTAAGTTAATTAGTATTAAGTTATAAATTAATAAATTATTTAATATCTTTCTTAATAACTCTATTAAGATTATTAAAGAGTTTAGGGCCTTTTTATAATAGCTTATTAGTAGTAAGATACTATTTTCTAGGAATATATTAAACTATAAAGTTAAAAAGTAAAATATAACTAAGCTAATAGGTAATAATAGTATTAGGGATATTATTAATAGTACCTTAAAGTTAATACTTTAGAACTATTAAGTTAGTCTTTAAAGTAAAAGAAACCTTAAAAAGATAAATTTAAAGTTTATAAAAAGTATAAAGAAGGGCTTAATATTTTTATTTAGTTATATTATATTTAATTTTAGTATTATTTTATATATTACTTTTAAACTATATAGGGTATTAGCTATTCTTATATTTCTATAATAATATAGCACTTTAGCTAATATTACTAGCATTAACTATAAGTATAATATCTCTATAACCTTTAAATATATTAATTAATTATAAGGTTAAAGTAGTTATAATAGTATTAATAACCTTCCTTATTACTTCTTTATATTTAGGCCCTTATTTCTAAGTAACCTTTTTATAAAGAAGCTATACTAAAGGTAGTATAATTATAGTAAAATAGAGTATTTAAAGATAATAAAAAATAGTAAGGCTAAGAAAGAAGTATATATTCCTTATATTTTAATAAGTAATTTATTCTTTAAGCTTAATAATCTTTTTTTTAGTAGATTTATACCTATAAGTACTATAGAGATAGCTAATAATAATAGCTATAGGTTAATAGAATTTACTTTTAATAGCTAATATAGTGTAACTAATAAGCTCTAAATTAAAAAGCATATTATTTAGGTTAATTAGATATTCTATTATATACCTCTGTATTTTAGGTAAGATTTTAGCGTTATTATATATAGTAACTAGTTCTTTTATTATAATATTATTAAGAAAGAGTATATATACTTAGGGTATTAAATTAAAAAGAATACACTCTATAATTCTAATAAATTATATAACTAAATTTATAGCTCCTTAAGGTAGGCAATATAACCTTAAGAGCCTAATAAGGGTTATAATTATAATAAGGTCTTAACTTTTTATAGCTAATTTTACTTAGTTATACCTAAAGAGAAAATTAATAAGTAAAAGTATCTTATATATTAAAAATTCCTTACTAAATACTTTAGTATTTTATAGAATACCTATATTTTTAATTATAATACTATTATACTTTATTATAGATAGAATTAACCTAATTCTATTATTTTTCTTTATAATAAGGAAATAAGGGTTCTAATAAAAACTATAAGATTCTTCTAATAAACTATAATTTAACTTTTTTTTTAATAATTTAACTAATTTTAATTAAAGGGCATAAGAAATTAAAATAAACCTAGCCTACTAAGCTAAATGCTTTATAACTTTAATAACTTAAGGTAGTATAATAAGAGAATTAACCTTACTAATATATAATAAGTCCTATTCTAAGGTAGCCTCCCTATTACTAAAGATTTCCTTAAAAATATTAAGTTCTTAATAAGTAAAATATTCTTTTATTTTATTAATTATTTAATTAAGTCTTTTTTAGGTTAAATAAAACCCCTATAGGTATTTAAAAAACTATTCTATAATAAATTCTTTATACTTTTTATTAGTTTTAAAGCACTTTTTAACTAACTTCTACCTCTTTATTTTTTACTTTAAATCTTTATTTAAAATAAATCTATTAAAGGGAATATTATTAAAAGAGTATACTTTTTAGCTAATATATTTATATATAGTATTTACCTTTAGATTAAATATTTATATTTATTAAAATAATTAGATTTCCTTAGTAGCTATATTTAGTTAGGCTTTTTAGCTTTTAAGGGCTTATTTAAAGATAAGTACTATTACTTTATCCCTCTTTTTCTTTATAATTAGCACTAAAATTTTATCTTTTTTTAATTTAAATTTTATTTTTTTTCTAACTATTTAATTAAATTTCTCTATTTCTTTATTTATATTTTCTTAGTATATTATAAATAAATTAACTATAACTTTAGGTAATAAACCTTTATTAACTATATTCTATATAACTAAACTAGCTACTTAAGATATAATAATAATATTTCTAAAATAATATTTTATTCTTAACTTACTAAGGCCTTAACTATAATTAAATAATACTTATACTTAGTAAATAAATAGTATATCTAAGATTAAAGGGACTAAAACTATATTAAAAGTAATATAAAAGTATACTAATATTTAAATATTTCTAAGAAAAAGCTTTATATAAACTTTACCTTTAAGCTTAATAGTATTATTTAAGTAAGATATACTATTAGTATTAATATTTATTAGGTATATTTTTAAACTAGCTTTATATATAAACTCTTTTATAATTAGGTTCCCTTATAATCTATAATTAATTAGGGCTAATAGTAAAGGCCCTTTTAAGTCTTTAAGCTAAACTTATAAGTAAGGGAGATCCTATAAGTAGGCTACTATTATATATAAATAAACTACTCTATAAAATCTCTCTCCCTCTTTAAGCTTCTAATTAATTTATATTAAGTTAAAATAAATATAATTAAATAAATTATAGCCTAATTAAAGTAAGTTTATATAAAGAGTTACTAATTCTAGTCTCTTTTATAATTACTTCTATAGAGTATTACTAACTTTAACTATAGATTCCTTAACTTATTATATACTAAGTTTATTAGCATTTCTTTTTTTATTTTTTTTTATAAGTTTAGTTATAGTTTTAATAACTTAACTTATTATTCTTTAATTAAATAATTTAGGTATCTTCTAATACTAGTACTCTTAAGGCTAAATTAATTTAGCTAATTTAAATAACTTATTATAATAAAATATTTCTTTAATCCCTTTAGTATAAGTAAAATACTTATTAGTAGCTAATTTAGCTAGTAATAGAAAGAGCTTAAAGAGATTATATAGGCTTATACTTACCTTTTTACTAAAGACCTCCTTATATAGTTAGGTAATAAAATAGTTTTATAGTAACTCTTTTCTATAGCCTATAATACTAGCTTTTTCTTTT
The DNA here is from genome assembly GCA_018360255.1 of Claviceps maximensis. NCBI lineage: Eukaryota > Fungi > Ascomycota > Sordariomycetes > Hypocreales > Clavicipitaceae > Claviceps > Claviceps maximensis. The sequence goes on from SRPZ01000537.1 coordinate 9,291, forward strand.
TAAGAATATTTAATAGTAGTAGCTTAGAATTACTTATTAACTAAGGGTTTATTTAGAATCTCTTTAATTTATACTTTCTTTAGTATATTAATATTAATAGCTATATTTATTAAAAGGGATTCTTTAACTCTTTTTAGGGTTATTACCCTAGTCTTAAGCTATAGCTCTTTTAATAATACCTTAGTAAATATAGATTACTACTATTTAGGCCTATAGAGTAAAAGGTTTAATTACTTAATAATATTAGTAAAGACTCTTTTTTTATTAATTAATATAGTTTAGTAATCTATAGAAATATCCTTATAGTTCTATACTTATTTTATAAGATAATTAATAGTATAGTCTCTAAAGTATTTAACTTAGAAAATAGCTAGTTAATAAATATAACTCCTAGTATTAAGAAATAAATTATAAAGTATAGGGGGAACTTAGTACTTTAGTAAATTATCTTTAATTATAAGAATTTAAGCTTAAGAGTTATATTATATAAACCTAATCTTCTAATTATATCTTAAAAAGTTATAATAATTAGGGTAATAACCCTCTTTATTATAGTAAAAGTAGTAATTAAATTATTATTTATTAGCACTAAAAACATTTAAATAAATATTAATATATTCTTTTTATTCTCTAGTTTATATAGAATTATAAGCTATAAAATATAAAAAACTTAGCTTTTTATTTACTTAATATAAAGAATTAAATAGTTATACTTATTCTTAAAGTATAGTAATTTATAGTTCTTTTAGCTACTTTAATAAAGTATTAATTTAACCCTTATAGTTAATATTTTCCCTAATATTCTATAATAGGGGTAGAAATAAGTTAACTAGTTTAGTTCTTTTTACTTAGGCTTTTTTAGCTATAAAAGAGGCTAACTAAAGAACTTTCTTATAATTAAATAGTTAATTATTAAGATAAGTATTAATAATCTTAGCTAGGTTATAATTCTTAAGTTAT
>SRPZ01000538.1:0-10222 GCA_018360255.1 Claviceps maximensis
AAGCCCTATATTAATTAGTATATATATACTAGTAAAAGAATAAGTATACTTTAATCTTTTCTACTAATATTAGTAGTTTAAAGTATAAAAAACTAGCCTTTTACTAGCTAGTCCCTATTACTTTAAAAAGAAAAACTAGTATACTATAGTTATTTTTACTATTTATAGTATATAGAAAGATAAGCTTATTACCTTAGGAAATAAAGAATAAGTAAAAGCCTATACCCTTACTAATTACCTCTCTATAGAACTATAAAACTTCCTTAATATATTTAAATTTAAAAAAGTAGGTATATTACTAAAGTAAAAAGATACTAACTATACTATTAACCTAGTGCTAAGCACTACCCCTCCTTATAGCCCTATTTACCCTTTATTATAAAATAAGCTATAAATATTATATAAATACCTTAAAAAAAACCTTATAAATAGCTATATAAAACCCTTTAAAAGTCTAGTAAATATACTTATTATATTTATTCTAAAAAAAAATAGTACCTTATAACTATATATAAACTATAAAGGTATTAATAAAATAATACTAAAGAATTACTATACTTTACCCCTTATTTTAGAGATTCTTAATAGATATTAAAGTACTATATTCTTTATAAAGATTAATATTAAAAATGCCTATTACTATATTTAAATTAAAAAGAGTAATAAATAAAAGATAGCATTTTACTTATAATATAGTTACTTTAAATATTTAGTTATATTATTTAGTTTTACTAATATACTTACTATATTCTAAAGCTATATTTACTAAGTATTATATAGCCTCTTAAATATAATTTATATAGTATATTTAAATAATATCCTTATATTCTTAAAGACTAGAGAAGAGTATACTATATATATTAAGTAGGTTTTTAAGTATATATAAAGTATAGAGCTTTATACTAAGCTATTAAAGTACTTCTTTTACTAAAAGTTTATTAAATTTCTTAGGTTTATTCTATTTATTAATAGTATTATAATAAATAAAAAGTAAGTAAAATCTATTAAAAATTAAAAGAAGCTAGTATATTTTTAAGATATATAAGTATTTCTTAGGTTTTATAATTTCTATAGGTAGTTTATATACTAATACTTTACTCTTACTACCTCTCTTAATATACTTATAAAAAGTAGCTAAAAAAGTATTTAAAAAGGCTAGTTTTACTTTAATAATAATAAGAAATAGGTATTTTACTAACTTAAAGCTACCTTTTAAAAGGCGCCCCTTTTATAATACTATAGTTTAGGGTTCTCTATATATATTAAGACTAATACCTTTACCTTTATAATAGCTAGTATTATCTTATAACCTAATAATAATAGCTACTATTACTTAGTTACCTTTTAGTTTTAAAAGTTTACTAATATAAAATATAACTATAATATAGTAAATTAAGAACTATTTACTATTATTAAATTATTTAAATACTAGTAATATTATATTAAGGGTATAACTATACTAGTTAAGGTACTCTTAAACTACTATAACTTATAGATATTTATAAGCTAAGTAAGACTTAATAAAAGATAAGTAAAATAGTATATATTCCTTAGCCTATTTAATTTTATTATTAAGCATTAAGTAGGTAAGAGTAACCCTACTAATATACTATTAAGATAGCTAGATTATAAGGGTAAAGCATTAATAAATATTAAGTTACTACTAGACTTAAAAATAAAAATAGCGCTTAATAAAGTAACTAAATTAGTATAAAAGTATACTAAAAAGCATAGTAAATAGCCTTTAAGAGTTAAAATAACTCTAGCTAGTAGGTTAAAACCTATTATAAAAGGCTTAATTTCTTTTAATACTAAATAAGTAGCTAGGATATTAGTAAGAAAGGGAATAGAACTAAGTAAATTTATAGCTAAAATAGCTTATATTTAAACTATAGGGAGGTATATTATTTAGAGGACTCTTAAGGCACTAAACCTCTATAACTCTAGTATATAGAACCCCTTTTTTAAATTACTTAAGGAAGTATAAGAATAGAACCTAATTTTTATTTATATTATAAAATTAGTAAGTAAGAGGGGAAAGGCTAGGATATAGTAATATAATATAAAAGGTCTCCTATTATATAAAGAATAGGTAGTTATTTCTTTAGAGCCTATTTTATAATAGAAGCTTCTCTAGCTATACTATAATAACTTAATTACTAGTTATTTTAAAATATATAGAATACTTAAATTACTATAATATAATTTTTACTAGCTAGATATAAAGTAGGTAGTAGTGGATTATATTATAAGTTATAGTATATACTAGTAAATAGTTACTAAGAAATATAAGCTATATAGTTATTTAAAATTGCTACTAATTTTATAGTAACTAATAGTTAAATTATTAATAAACTTTATTATAGGGCTACTAGAAGTCCTTAAAGGAGATTATATAGTTAATACTATCCTTATAATTATAGACCGCTTTACTAAGTACTCCCTATTCCTTTTAGTTATAACTACTATTAATATAGCTAAGCTAACTAAACTATTTTATAGAGAAGTTAAGCTAAAGTATAGCGCACTAAAGGGTATTATATTAAACTAAGGTTCTATATTTATAAGTGCATTCTAGGGTAACCTTTACTACCTTTTAAAGATAAAAAAAAAACTATTTATAGCATTTTACCTATAAACTAATAGTTAAATAGAAAGGATAAACTAGGTTCTAGAGCATTATCTTTAATACTTTATTAGGGATAACTAACTAACCTAGCTAAAGCTACTACTAGTAGCACAGTTTGCATGCAATAATGCAGTAAATAGGACAACAGTGGAATTACAAGCGAAATACTATAACAAACACTACTAGCTAATGTCCTTTAATAAGGGAGATAGAGTTATGCTCTTAGTAAAGAATATATAGATAAAGAATACAAAAAAGAAGCTAAACCCCTAGTTTATAGGGCTATTTTATATACTAAATACTATAAGTAAGCAAGCTTATTATTTAGAACTTCTAAATAAGTATATATAACTATATAATATCTTCTATATTTCCCTTTTAAAGCTATAGAAATAATAAGTAAAAGGTAGTAAATAAATAGTATTACTAAACCTAGAAAACTAGAATAGGGAGTATAAGCTAAATAATATCTAAGATAAGAAAGAGATATAAAAAAGCACCTACTACTTAGTAAAATAAAAGAAATAGCTAAGTAAATATAATTAGTAAGTAACTAAGAAAGATATATATATACTAAGGCTTATTATAATATATAAGAAAAAGGTAGTAAAGAAGTATTATAAATTATAATAAGCTAGTAATATATAAGCATTATACTACTTAAAAATATTATATTTTATATTAAAAAGAAAAAGAGATATAATAAAACACTGCCTCTATATAAAATAAAATATATATATATACTACTAAAAAATAAACTAAATAACTATTTATAGCTTAGGTAGGGCTATAAAGAAAGTGCTAATAGTAAACTCTACTATTTTAAACTATAAAGGTATATTAAAAGCCTAAATCCTACTATTAATATCCTTCTATAATACCTTAGTAGTAATAGTGTAGACCTAGTGTATAGTTACTACCTAAATAATATACCTAAGATCTTCTAACTATATACCTAGCTACTACTACCTAAATTACTTTACTATTAATATATTATAATTTAGCTATTAAAGTATTAGTAAATATAGAGTAAATATATAGTATATAAATATAGGGTCTAAATATATAATACTAAGGGGGATTAGTAGGAAGAGAGTAATATATAACTATTGCCTTATAATAATATACTTATTATATACTACCTATATATTTTAAGCCTAAAAGTTAGTAAAATTAAAATAATATATAAGTAAAAATACCTATAATAAATAACTTAACTAAGCCTATTAAAGTAAAAGCTATATAATAAGCCTAGTTAGTATAGTTAAAACTATATAATAATATAAGTAATAAGTATATAATTTTATAGTATATATTATTATAAAAAACATAGACTAGTATTTTAGCGCTAGCCTTACTAGCTACTATATTAGTAAAGGCTTAGACTAGTGTTTTTAGCTAGTTATATACCTTAAGGGTAGTAGTTTAGTTACCTATTATTATAGATAGAGGCTATAAACTATTAGTAAATAACTAGTAATATTATAGATATTATATATACTAGCTTATAAGAGTCTAAGTATATAGTATATTATTTATACTACTTTATTATATAAACTTTACTACCTATAAATAGGTTAGTAAGGAATTTATAAGCTAACTATACTAATTTAATATTAAATAGTAAATATTTCTTAAAGTTATTATATATAGTATATATATAGTAAAGGTAATAGTATAAATAAAGCTTAATATTTATAAATATAATAGTATTTTAATAGAGAAAATAGGGGGATATATAGTAATAATAATAGTAATATTAATAATAGTAATAATAGTAATAGTAATAATAAAAAGGAAGGAAAATATAATAAAAGGCTAGGGAAAAGGTATAGTCTTTATAGTTAGGCTATATATATAGTATTATTATTATTTTAACTCTTACTAATATAGTAAAACTAGCTAATAGCTATTAATTAATTAGTAACTATATTATTACTAGGGATAGTAACTATAAAAGGGGGGGTAATTATAAGGAGCCTTATAATATATATATATTATAGCCTTATATATATATAACTATTAGGCAATAACCTTATATATAACCTACTATAATAGCTATATATATAACTTACTTATACTTTACTATAAACTATATAGAGTATAGCTATTACTATATATAACTTAGAGGAAGCAAGCTTTAGTTAATATACTATATGCCTATTACCTTTGCCTAGCTACCCTAGTCCTAACAGTCCTAAAAAAGGTTACTAGAGATTTTACCTTATAGGCCTTATCTAGTAATATTTACTACTATACTATTTTAGAGGAACTGTTAAATGGCACCCTTATTTTAATAATGCAGCATCTATATTATCGTATAGCTATAGTAAAGATAGTAATACTAGTAAACCTCTAATAAAACCTCTTCTTTACTATATTTCTCTACTGCGTTTTTTGCTGTTTTGCTGTATTTTTTGCTGGCCTTTTCGCTGGCCTTTTCGCTGGCCTTTTTACTGCATTTTTGCTGCATTTTTCGCTGCATTTTCCGCTACGTTTTTTGCTGTTTTTTTTGCTGCGTTTTTCGCTATGTTTTAGGACCGATACCAGTTAGGTCATCCGCCTAGCCATAATATAGGTGCCGCATTATCAAAACGTGGGTACTATTTAATAGTTCCCTTTTTTTGGCGTCGGGGCTGAGTTGCTGTTGACGCGTGACGGCGCGAATAGAAACATCGAAGAGTGCCACTACAGAACAGAGAATAGATGAAGGAACCGCTGAGTACTTCAGCTGGTTGTCGGTCATGACTTGTTGCCGGCATTAAAAAAAAACTAAAAAAAAAACTCAGACCCCAGAACGAGACTCAATTGATGTTCACGATTGGATATTCATGTACATTGATCCGACCGACGAGCCTGGGATGTCACATTTGAGATGAAGGGAATGTGGACAGCGGTGAGCTTGAAACTGGATTTCTGATTTAGGAAATGTGCTGTACGAAGAGCCAGATTCTCGTGTTGTGCTACATTCATTGTATGTATGCACATGGGTACAGGTGCGGATCATGCTGAAGCAAGAGCGCAGAGCTTATCGTCATCATGGCTGTCAGATCTTTTTCCCAAGACACTCTCGCGGCTTTTGGAACAGCGTTGATATACGACCAAGAATCAGCCACGTTTGGCGTGTCGATGGGAAATCCTGCTTTCTTGCAAGCACCTCGCTCAGCGTTGTCGTGGCATCCAAGTCCACAGTTCACCAGAAAGGTCCAAAGTTTGCTACGAGCCTTTCTGCCCCGTGCTACAGCATATATTTAGAGCGCATGTGTTGTACGTGTATCCTGGTTTCTGAGGGGCTATCCCGGCGAGTTTTCGGTAGCGGAGGCCGGATTTCGTACGAGTTATGCATATTCGTACATGATATGTACAGGCAGAGAGCTCAGACGATGACCAACGGGGACAGGATACAGGCAAAGCTTGACCGAGAAGAAGAAGCTCTGGGGTCAACGGGGTTTATGATTGGACTGAATTTGAATTTAAGATGAATCGACATGCTGGATGATCTGGATATGGCATATTGTCAGGGGGTCACTGGATCCCTGAGCGACGAGACGACAGCTCCGCATTTGTGACTGGTCATGTCTGCTTGAACCTATCTGCTTGAGTCCGCGAGTCTGTGAGTCCGTGACTTCTTGTCTTCCTGACCAGCCAATCAAGGAAGCGCCTCAGCTGAAATTACAGATGTTGCTCATGAGATATGTATACTTGCTGCCGTGTTACCATGAGATATCGCTCTTACTCGAGCAGATGCTGGACCGCGTCAGATGACGGACGGCCTGGGTTTGGAACGCCTTGCATCCGTCCAAGTCCAGTGTATTCAGTAGCCAGCACACACAGAGACGAGAAACTTGGGAAGACAGTTGCATTTCGAAGAGTAGGCTACGTGTGGATCATGCCGCTTATTTTTGGAACGTCAAACAGACCAACACGGGGGTTTTCTTAGGCGCAGGCCCTACCCTGGTCGGCCACGGAGATTACATGATAAGGCCATGGCTGTTGGTCACGGGAAATTTCTGGTTGGCTGTGTAGCTCCGCAGGGAGCGGATGCCATCCTACCAACAGCAAGAGCGTGATCAAATTCTCATATTCTCGTCTCAGGGTCTTCGACATCTGCCGGTGACAAGCAACGTACCGGGAAATCGGCCCCTTTCCACGCGAAGAAGATGGGATTGGCATGGCCCAAGCGCTCTGCGCTCGACGACCGTCGAGAGCACAGACAAAGCGCAACAACAAGATTAATCTTGCATTCAACCCAACCCGTAACCCGTAACCCGCAACCCTTCAAAACTTCCCCTCAGTCCCCTCTGCGCACATCATGCAGATTTCGCCAATACATTTATTTACCTTGTCTTGCTTCCCTCCTATCCCTATCGGACAGCACACTGGAATGGGAAATTTCACTCAAGCTCAAGTGACTCAATGGGCAAGAGAGCGTTGAAAAGGCTCATTATCACTGCCGAGAACAGCTGATACGAACAAGGGTAGTCCATCATGCCAGAAAATCCATTTCTAAAAGAGACCTGGATACTGTTTGGGCTGGGACTACTAATCATATTCTGTCGACTGGCCTGCCGATATCGACAGGTAGGCTGGAAATGGGACGGCGATGACTACTTTTCCGTCATTGCGGCGCTGTTGTCGACGGTTTGTGAACGATCCATGCCGAGTGAACAGCCTCTTTGGCTCCGCTAATGCAAATATCTTTCCAACGTGATAGACAGCAGTGCTGGTGGCCTACTTCATTAGTAAGTTCAGTCGATATGAAAATGCAGTCGTCCCCGTCCGAAATCAGCGCTCTAACGTGGTGGGATCCGGCAGCACACCTCGGCACCATTGCGGACATGGCGAATGAAGTTGCCGTTACGCTCACAGCGGAACGGAAAGAATCCATCATCGCAGGAAGCAAGTGTCTCCTCGCTGGATGGTGCATCAACATCAGCTTGATATGGACATTGAAGGCGTGCATGTTGTTTTTTTACGGCCGACTTACGTGAGGAATATGTCCCCCGTCAACACAACACCCACCACCCCTTGTCCTGTTGTCCCATGTTGGAACCGAAGTCTGGACGGACAGAAAAGACAATAGAGCACTAATGTCTTTTGCAGCCTGGATCTCAAGCAGAGAGAATTGGTCAATATATGCGCCATCATCTGTGCAGTTACCTATCTCGCCGCACTCCTCGTCACCTTTATGCATTGTGCGCCCCTGCACAAGAAATGGCAGGTGTATCCATATCCTGGAGGTGAGCAGCCGGCGGGTGATGGATGAGCTTCCCGGAGAAATAATGGAAGAACGAGAGCTGATCGTCTTCAAGATACGTGTGCTGTATACGTGCCAAACTTCTACGTTATTACTGTGATGAATGTCAGGTGAGGATGTGCAACGGGGCTTCCCTTTTTTGCAAAGGCGGGGAATTTCGTCGTGGCTAATACATTTCGGATAGTACGGATGTTCTGATTGCTTGCATTCCGTTGCCGTTGCTCTGGAAAGTGCGCATGTCGTTGCAGAAGTGAGTTTGAGTTTGTACAAAGGCCAAGGAGGGAGAGAGGGGCGGGAGAGGGGGACAACAAAGACTAACAATACTTTTTTTCTTAGAAAAATGCTCTGCGCTCTCTGGCTATGTACAGGCGTCTGTGTGATCATTGCCTCTATATTGCGATGCGTTCTGAGCCTGCGCGATATCCACTCCACCAATTTCAGGACCATCTGGTCTACAAGAGAGATAGTAGGTGACGCTGTTATTTTTTTTTTTAAAAAAAAAGAAGAAGATACAGACGTCATGGCTGACAGACGCGGCTAGTTCGTCGGAATAATAGCCACTAATTTTCCCATCCTGGGACCGTGTATTTCCCGTGCAGCGAGCTACCTGAGCTGCTTGAAGTCCCGGACTTGCTCCAAATCAGGGGGGGGCCGTGCAGATGGATCGGCGCCCCAAGCACCAGCAGCAGGGGAACACAGGTTGTCCATTATGGAGAGAACTGCGAAACAGGAACGGATACGGAGAGGAATTGTCTGGACGACGTTTGACGGGGCGAGCGATGAGCCCATTGTCAAGGACGAGCATGAAATGTATTTTGTCTGAGCGCGAGGACGACACATGAGACCTATTTGGTTCTCTGTTTCTGTTTCTGTTTCTGTTTCTGTTTCTGTTTCTGTTTCTGTTTCTGTTTCTGTTTCTGTTTCTGTTTCTGTTTCTGTTTCTGTTTCTGTTTCTGTTTCTGTTTCAGTTTTAGTTTCTGTCTCTGTCTCTGTTTCTGTCTCTCTCTCTCTCTCTCTCTCTCTCTCTCTCTCTCTCTCTCTGTGTGTGTGTGTGTGTGTGTGTGTGAGTGAGTGTGGTTATATCCAATCCATACTACTGTTTGACTTAAAAAAAAGGTGATCTGGTTCGTTTTCGATTGAGCAAACGTCATTGTAATGAGATGATTCGAACGTCAATAAAGAAGACAGGTGTGTATATATTCTAAAGTATGTGCATCTCGCCATGTACTATATGCAAACGGCCAACGAGGTCGCTCAAAACGTGCAGACCGAGAAGCCAACGTCAAGCCACCCATATCTACATAAACACCCACACCTAAAACAAGTGATAGAAAAAGGAAAAGAAAAAGGGAAAAAGAGGGCAGCGAAAACCAAGAACAAAACGAAAACGAATCAAGTATAAATGCCGAACAAAAGAAACGCGATGACCCAATTAGTATAAAACCCCACGCCGCTCATCATCACCCCCTCCCCCAATCTACACATGACCATCCAAGACTGTCTTGGCAAAGAACGGCCAGCCCAGCAGCATGGTGATTCCGGGGAAGAATCTGTTGCGTGCAACACATCTCGGTCAGTCGGGCCGTGAAATTATTCTTGTTGAGAAATGGAGCCTACATAAGGATATCAAGAGGAAGAGGGGGGTGGGGGAAAGGAAGAGAAATACGTGTACGTACATTGCGGCCTGTTTGCCCAGACGCTTTCCCTCGCCGGACCAATCTACTCCTGCTGCTTTCCGGGTAGGTAGTCTCGGGAGGGCATGTGATTGCATGGTCCGGGTGGTGGTGGTGAGGAAGCGTCTTGCTGCCATGCGCGTGACGAGGGTGTTCATTGTGGTTTTTTTTTGTTTGTGTGGCGTATGGTTCGAGTATGGACGTGTAAGTGTACAGTATGTAGGTAGCGTGGAGATGTAGTTGGACAAGAGCCCCAAAAGAAAACAGTCACAGATGAGTTGAGATTATGTCTTGATGTGACGATGGAATGAAGAGCGATGTTGTAATGTGCATGTAGCACGGCATGACATGTCTTATGTAGTCGTCCATTTTCTTGCAGACTGCAGCGCAGGCAAAACAAGGTTCCTGACCAGAAGAGGCGGACGCAGCCCGAAAGGTGAGGCTCGTCGGAATCGGGATGTGTGAACCGGGTTGCTGGGAACAGAGGTGGTGGCTTGGTGTGTGGTGGGCAGATGTTGGAGGGCGAGATGCTGATTATCACACCACGTTTTTTTTTGTTTCTGGTTATTGCTTTCTATTTCGAGAGGGGAGGCTGATGATGGAGGAGGGGCGGAGGATTCGGATGTGGTTCGAGAGGAAAAGGTGGGGGGGGGGGGGGGGGTG
>SRPZ01000539.1:0-10205 GCA_018360255.1 Claviceps maximensis
TTATATGCATATATATATATATATATATATATGCATATAAATACATAATCCATAAGAATAATTTTTCATTCAATTTATATGTACATTGGCGCGTAGATCGGCTTCATTCGAACAAGATGCCTCCTCTTGCGCAAATACTTGAGGCCAGACACTGCATGTACAACAGACGACTCAAGGCACGCGCCACAACATGTAAAAACTCCAAAACACTGCCACGCATTTCTTTTCTTTTCTCCTAGTTTCTTTTTTTCTTTCTTTCTTTTTTTTTGGGGGGGGGTTTTTTTTTCCTCCGCGCATATACACGAAAAGTACGGCCATGGAGAGCCAGAATGGAAATGAAAATGAAGAGGGAAATTCAAACCTCCCCCCCCCCCCACCGTCAATCCTACAAATTCACGCGCTTCAGCTCGTAGAAAATCACCGGCAGGCATGGACCAAGGACCGTTCCATCCAAGCCCGCGCGAGCGCCCCTCGTAGAGATTTGTCAAACCATGAGACAAGCACAGCAAACAAACGTGGCTCTCAACACGAATGAAGAACCCTATATGTCTTGAACAACACTTGCGTACATTCCCGCATTGTACGTACCTGACACTAGGTACCTACCTAGTAGTGTATGTACATACATACATATGTACCTAGGTACCGTGGGGCGGCAAACACGAAATCGGACTCAATCATGTTTAAGCAAGGGGGGTTGGGTATCTTTGCGAGGGAACCAGCCAGCGCGCATGAAAAGTCCTATCAAGCCACACTCTCGTCAGATATGGAATCGTGTAAGAAGAGCAGCAAACCACATCATCTTGTCAGACCTCTTCTACGATCAGACAAAATCGAATGAAACAGAGCTCCTCACTGCAATGGGACATTGCGACCTCTCGGACTTGGGTGGGAGGTTGATGAATAAAATATACCGGATTTATGTTCCTCGGAGAGAACCTTCACCAACAAGTCTACAATTATAATTTTCTCTCTCTTCCGAGACCACCCTCTTGACATCCACTTTTGCCATCGATCGAGCCAAGCTTCGGCGATGCGATCAATGGCCAAGATTGTTCGCTGAAACGGACCGAGACGCCTTGATCTGGATGGAGCACTTATCTTGCCGTGCTTGAATTCACCTGGTCGCGTTCCAACAAGCGCTCTCCGAGTATTACTCAATAATAGCTTTCTTGACGGCCTGATTTGCATTTGAAACTCTCGCTTTCTCGAAATAATCGAATACCCCCTCCATTACCCTCCTACATACATACATATATTACAACATGTCCTTCGGTTGACCAGCCTCATGTGTACCATGATATCTTTGACTTTTCCTGATTCGATAAAAAACATGTTCTGTCCAGTTGTACCTGGCGATTTGGGAGTCTTTTCCCTCCCGTCTAATTGTTTTGTTCTCCGTTCCTCATCGATACCCTAGAAGTACAGGCGAAGAAAATCAAAACATAAAAGAGGCTTCAAGAATTTGTTTGTGAGCCCCGAAACGTGGTACTTTTGTATAAACAAAAAACCGGAAGACTATTAGATGCAGGCTGGTCGGAAGCATCATGCGGTAAAGAAGTGGCCGTGTGACTAGAAGGCGAATGAGTTAGTCTTAGACATAGCCATTTCCTTCAGTCAATCCCGATGCTTACCAGGCTTTCTGACTGACTAAAGAAAAAAACACAAATCGCTCCACATTCGGCACTGAGACAAACGCTCAAGTCGAATTTGGAGGTTTCGGTGCCATTGGTTTGACAATGCCAGTCGTGTCATATGCCCGAACCATTGTGTGTATTGTGAGTTTCGAGCTATCGGTACGGGCTAGTGAATTGACAGCGGCAAAGAGGCGAAATGGCGCTGTCAATGCGATTCGTGTGAGGCTTCGCACTGCACCTTCAGGGCGAGATATCGACTGTGCTTGTCGTCTGTTGTGGACTTGCCGCCGTATGGGCAGAATTGGCGCGTTTCTGATTCAGTGAGAAATATGAACAATGTCTTTCTACAAGATGCCTTGCGCATTTGTGGAATGAATGATGAGAAAACAGAAAGATTGACTGTTCGAGGGCATGCTTGGTTATAAACCAAGGCACAACCCCCTCGAAGCTCGTGTGCGTGTGCCTGTCAACGACTCTTTTTTTAACTTTTCTTCGTAGCCAATCCTTGGTTTCTCGCGGCATGAGATGCTCATCACCAAGATACGCTCCTTATTAGGGTCGGCTTGACCGGGGTCGCACCCGAACTCGCGTGGCTCTCAATTCCATTTCTTGTGTTGCAACTTTTGGCAGGGGTGGATCAGTAACAAGCAATGTTATTATACAGAAAAGCGCTTTTCGTATCAATACCTGGGCCAAGGTAACTGGTAGTTGTCGGTTTTAAAAAGCAATGTTCCACGCCTATCTGGCTTACGTACATACATACATATGTACATCATCCCGATATTGCGGTCTATCCTTGTTGGATGGCGGTCAAACCATGACTGGTGCCCCTGTGGCTGGATTTGATGGGTGGAGGGCCTGGCCGAAACCCCCTGTCCCTTGTTCCTGAGCTGTTGACAATGAACGTTTCTGATTTCTTGTCCTTTATCAGTTTTTTTTTTCTCCCTTGACCCTTTCTCACATGTCTAGATGCCCGTCGATCGAACGAAAAAGAAGTATCTGGGACTTCTCCCAATCACCATTATGTACTCTGGCTACGTCTCGAGACCATGACACATTACGCCCTCAAGAGAATGCTGCTCGAGCATCAAAACCTATGCGTGCAACCGAAGGGCAATATTTTGGTCGTAGAATGGAGAAACTTCGCAGCATAGTATGTATGCGTTTTCAATTTCGCCGTGGAGCCTCCTTGTTGCGCTACGAATTCAAAGCCCTGAGGTTAGCGCTAGCCAGCGAATGTGTTGACAATCTGAACCTTGAAAATGAGATACTAGCACAAGGGAGGCACAAGAGAAGAGGGTGCGACAACATCCACGACTTGTTTGGCTTGTGGTAGGGCCAACAAGTTTGCACACGCACGCTGGATCTTTTCCCTAAGCCCAACATAATTACCCACAGCTCTTTACTTGGTATGTAAATGTACAACATGTATTAGTCTCTGAGCGATGAGTTTGATTAGCCCGATAGTGCCCAATAGGGAGAGACAGGGAGGACGTTCGCTTTCAGGTGACTTGTCGAGGATAGTGCGGTTCTGACGCCTCTTGTCGTTTTGTGTCTTCTGCTGTTTCGCTGGAAAGCGTTTCATGTTTCTTATGATTTCTTCCGCTATTTTCGATGTCCACCCCCCCCCCCCCTCCCTTCCCCCATCAAAAAAAAGCTCCATAATGGCCGTGTGTAGTCCCTGTAGTGTAACCTTGTCGTAATCTTCTAGAAGCCATGTTTGGTGGCAAGATGGGTAGGTCACCGGATGGATGTGACAGGCCAGGGACGCAAATTGCCATGGCTGACCGACCGAAAGATGGCAATGCGACTCCAATGATGCTTGAAAACACGGGCATTTTTGAACAAACTCCTGATAGTTGCAGAGGGCGAAGTGTGCGTACACGTTCAATGTCCCCAACTGGTTGGGCCTTGACAAGACAAGACATGAACAACCTCCACTGTGGGCTGCGACTGAAGGGAAGGAGCGACCAGCCGTGACCACTTTTCCTGACAGACTAAGATTTATCGAGTGAGCGTCCGAGCAAATGTGGAGCCACCCATCTCAAGTTCTCTGCGCCCCCAAAAAAACAAGTCACACCGCACACGACGCACGACATGCGACACGACAAAACGATGCAAACGGCTTTGACTGCCGGCAAATTTGTCTCGTCTGCCAGATGCGATTCTGCTACAACGTCCAAGCGTCTTTCAAAAAACTGTGGCATCTACACAGGTCCGTTAGGGCCCTTGGGGTCCGTGACCCGCTGTGGCTCCTGCGAGTGCTACTTTGTTCCTTTTCTTGCTTCGCTCATCAAGGGTTAACGTTGACACGTCTTAGGACCCCTTACATGGTGAACAGATCATTCAGAATACGGGAAAGTCCTCGCCAGCGATAGGGCCGAATTTTTTCGATACCGATTCATGGCGCAAGGCCCGACTCAAGGACCCATAGGCCAATGACGTACGTAGACCAGACAGTCGTGACCGAATCCTGGATATATGTTTGCAGGTGCTGTCATAAATCGACGTGCTTGTTAGGGTTATTTCAAAGCGGCTTGCTGATATGATTAGGATGATCCAAAAGCTACAGCAGAAGATAGGACTGAGTCCCGCCGTTGCGCTTTTTCATTCAAAAAGTAGACACAGCGACCAACAAGTCGGTAACAAGTCGGAGCCTCTCGGCACTGTTCGCAGCCCAGGACAAAAAGCATCGAAACGTCGACTACTGACGCGTAGTACTTGCACAACGGTAGTGAACATCCCTGCCTTCGGTAACCAATCCCGCTTCAACGCCTTGTGCTGACAGTCGTATTCAAGCAACCGTGCTTCTGAACCTCATTTCCGGGAAACCAACCGGATTAGCACCCTACGCATGCATGTACTGCACACATAGAGGAGGAGGTGTCAGTCCACTTACATACATGTACATATACATATGCAACATACATATACATACATATGCATGTACATATAATGTATGTATGTAGCTATGCATTGTCAAAAAACTCATGGAACTGCCAGGTTTCCGTCGCAACGACCTGATACACGGCCAGGCGCCGCGATACTGAAGCAAGAAGTTGAGCCCGCTTTCCACACTTCTTACACATACAAATGGATTCAGCCTCCCATACTCTTTCATTTTTCCCTATTTCCCCGGAGGGGGTCCGGTTTTGCAAGGACATGTGGGCATCGTCACACCTTGCGGAACAATGCAAGCAATGTTGAACAGGCTCTAATTTCAAGCCTCTTGTTGCGACAGCATCACCAGTACCTACTTTACAGACATACAGTGCTTGGAGGTCGTATGATGCGGCGCATCGACTTTCGGACGGACACTCGATCCGAGTCCATTCCCAGTTGTGGCGTGGTGGAAACAACAAACAAATGACTGTTTGGTTGCCAGCGTCAATGCAACAACATGAAACGATACGAAGAAGCATGAAAATCTCACCGCCGCTCGTCCAATCTCAGCCCTTCGTCGAATTCGCCTCACTGACTCGGGGGGTATTACGGTTTGCGCGCCCTTGTTGCGGATGCATGAAGCTGGTTCCCCGGCCTTTGATTTTTTTGAGCAGTGACAGGACGACGGCATGCTGGCTTGCCGTTGGGCTCTGTTTTACAGTGGGTGTCCCAGGCTCCCGGTATTGATGCAACACACTGAAATACACGATTTCTTACATGCGATCGCAAAAGACGGAGACAACTACTGCCTACCCTCCTGTCATGATCTATTGCTGCTAATCCCAGGCCAAGGTCCTTTGCAGCCGGATTGGCCGGCGCCTGGTTGAGCAAATTGTGGTAATGACACACGACTTCTGCCTCTTTGCACCTGTGCACCATCGTTTTTTTTATCGAGATCTACACATCCAAGACGCTCTGTAGTCCAGGATGGGCTGAAACCTCACTACTGGTTCCGCGCATGATTATTTGATATGCATAACACAATTTGAGCTACGGATGCACACGACATCAGCTTAAGACACATGCAGCCTTTGGCTGTCCACCGCTAGGGTTCAGCAACAAAGAAAGTATTAAAACCTATATCCCCCCCTTCGTTTCCGTCGTTTTCCTGTTTCTCCCCCCCCCCCTTTCTTTCTTTTTTTTTTCTCCCCTTGCCCCTTTTTTTTTCTTTTTTTCTTTTGGAAGTACTTTTCTGTGCAACAGTAAATGTGATGAAGTGACGAGACATGCTTCAACATCCCGCGACTAGGATTACCAATGGTCCTCGACAGTCAAGGTACCATTTTTGGTGACCAAAAACTCTTCTACTGCTACATCCTTGCCGCTTTCTTTCCCACATCCACTTTCCTCGATTCCACCAAATGGGGCCTCGGCACCAGAGCTATTGCCAGTGTTCTACCCAACCAGCTCTCGTTGTCAGTTGAAAAGATTGAGTTAGAACGTGAGCGTAGTCAAAGTCTCGAACAAAAAAAATCGAGAACGGAAATTTGCTTATGATTATTTAAACTAAAGGACATAGGAAAAAAAACACACACACTGCGCAACAGTTGTGGATGGCGTGCAAAGGGACGTGATGACGTACCAAGCCTATCATTCCGGCCAGGAGCTTCTCAAACATCCGCCACAATCGGTCAACGTTTTTTGGTGAAAATGTAGTTGGCCAATCCCATGCTCGTATTGTTTGCGCGCTGAGTGACTTCATCTTCTGTGCCGAAGAGAGACACCAAGCAGTGGTGCAAATGTTTCGTCCTGGCTCATGAGCATGTCGTCCTTCACACCGGTGAGAATGGTCGGATCCATGAAGTAGCCCGATTCGGCATGATCGCGGAGACCACGTCCCAGGAGCGTGGTGGCCCCCTTTGAAGTTGCGTCTCTGGCCATCTGCTCTTCTTTGTCCAGGCGTCGGGGGTGTTGTGACTGGCCGCATGGCCGTGCCACTCGCCATGCCGTGTCCAACCGTGGGATCGGCCGTCTGACGAGCAAGTTCTTGCACAAAAGCGTCGTGTATACCTCGTTGGACATACCTATAACCTATTGGACGAAATGCAGGCTTGGCCGGCGTGTCGCCACTTGAGAGCCATGAGCTGAGCGAGTTGCTTGGTCGAGATTGGCGTCGAAAACGATGAGGGGACGGTTTTCTAGCGCCAGAGCGACAGGGAAGTTCTGGAGAACCAGGGCGGCTGCGACCCCAATGGGCTGATTGATGGTGACGCATTTGCATCTCTGACCAGGCACGGCAGACATGATGGAAGTGCCGTGGGCTCGTTCCACGCCTGCCGTGAACCACCTGGTGAAGGCGGTTGCGTAGTCGATCCCGCCATAGGCCGGAGACGGGCATCTTGAGAACGGATCCTCGGGACCGGAACGGGTCCGGCTGTCTTGGAGCCAAAGCCTGAATTAGAGTTCATCAGGTAACAAGACGGCAAGACTCCATGGTCATAGCCGAGCGGGGCGATGGACGAGACTGGACGAGAAGTGAGGAGGCGCGGGGAGATCTGGGGGCGGCTCGTCCCGCCGCCAACCGCAGGCGGGGCCGACGGTGCCGGCTGGAGGACATGAACGGAGGCTAGTAGTAAGTAGGCCGCTCAGGTTTCAAGCATCAACCCTGAAAGGATCCTACCTACTAGGCACCCTTGATCTTTGAGGGAGGCGAACTAGTGGCGCGATCTGCCCAGCCGTGCATTACGAGCCTCCTCTGCGAATGCCACTGACGACATGACCAATCCTCCATCCATGCATGCGTCCATCCGAGCCGCCGGCGGGGAATCGTCACCGACACGGAACGACTTGCCCGGACCAACGTCAGGCGCATCCATCTCGCCGCCGACTTTCCGGGTGGGCGCCCACTGTGACTGTGCGTGACGCGCTGCACGCGCTACACGCGCCCCTGGCATTCGCCCCAAGGACATGAATGAAGCGGGTCGAGATGGCAGCATGGCCAGATGGAAGAGCGGCGGCCCCGCACCGAAAAGGTCTTGAAGTTGCCCGTCACGGCCTACATCGACCAGCGCGGTGTCAAAGAAAGATGAACAGACAAAACATAGTGATGGGAGATTTTTTTTAAGAGTCCTATCTGGTTACCATGACGTTTATTCGATTTGATTCAATGTCTAGAATATAGTCACAATCCCGTCAGAAAGGGGATGGGGGAATGGTGCGACACATGCGGCTTCACCTGGACGGATGGCGTCCGGAAGCCGTGGGCTGGCTTCCATGGATGGGCACATCTCCGGGTGCAAGGGCCATGGTCTGGTCCTGCCGCGGAGCGAGAAGAAGCAAAGGGAAGCAAGGAAAAGCACATGACGGAACTGGCAAGATGTATCCGAAATCGAGTCTGCCATCTCGAATCATGTTCCTGAGCCTACGTGCTACTCTCCCCACAGGACACCGCACACAGGCCATATATACAGAAACCCAAAAGGTCCGATTCATTTGTGTCACAACGACAAGGACGCACAGATGCGAGTCTTGACATGCCTGCGGGGGGAGGAAAAGGCCATGGCTACGTGCCGAGGACGTGCCTAGACGCAACGTCCACCATCGACCTCGAGATTCACGCCGGTGATGAACTCGGCCTCGTCGCTGGCCAAGTAGCAGCAGGCGTGGCCGGCCGTCCGAGGGGCACCGTGGACATGAAGGCCGCCATGTTCTCCGGCGTATCGGGCATGCCCAGAAACAAGTGCGTCCTGCGGTTGGAGTTAGCGACGGACATGCTGCTGCGCTCTGCCTGCGTTGCCCGAGGGCGCTCTCCTCCGCCCCTTCTCTTCCGTCCCTTTTGGGTATATATATATATACACATGTCTACGTATCTTGGGCAAAGACAAGATGCGGTGATACGACGAGCACACTCACATGCCCGTGCTCCCGACGACGGGAGACACGGCATTGAACCGGATCTGCCGCGGCCGCAGCGCAGCCGTGGAGGCGACTTGGATGAAACAGCCCGGACGGCGCTGCTCGAGGAAGTAGCCCGGCAGCAGGACGCCGGTGGAGACGAAGACGGACTTGACGTTGACGCCGAAGACGAGGTCGAACTCGGCCTCTCCCAGTCGCCGCGGCTGGTGACGTCTGTATCGACGAGGAGCGCCGCGCCGCCCAGGTGCGAGGCCGCCGATTGTCCGGCTTCGTGCGCGACGTCCGCGATGACGACCCGGGCGCCTTCGTGGGAGAATTTCTCGGCGATGCCTTTGCCGAAGCCGGATGCTGCGCCGGTGACGATGGCTACTTTGCCGTGGAGACGGCCGGTGGATATGTTTTTTTCTTTCTTTTAAAAAATAAAAAAAAAAATAAAAAAAATATCTTGTCTCTCTGCGCGTGCGTGTCTTTGCTCGCTTACCTTTTTTCTTTATCCCCACGTACCTTTGCCCTCTTGATGTATATAAATGGAACAGATTCTTCCACTTGTATGTTTCAAAAAGAGAGCGACAAACGGAGCACAGCTTTCCCGGCCGTCTTTTGTAGCAGGGAACTCGTCCAACATTTACACATGTATGCATGTCGCTTGTCTGGGTGTGCCGCGCGCGGGCTGTATGCTTTCGCCCGGGGAGGGACAGCAAGTGCATGGGTGGCGCATGTATTGACTGTGTGCCTACGTCGGACATTGATTACGTTGCGAGTGCACACTGAGACTGAGATGAAGACTGAAAAGGCCAGGCGACGCAAGTGACGCGGCGGCGCGTGTTTGATGCTGCAGTTGAGTTGAGTGCACCTTGGTGTCAAGCCAAGAGGAGAGCGTACATTGTTTCAATTTGAGATGGTTCAGAAATGCGAAAGTTATACTGTATGTGTGGGTTTGGCGGCGGCCATGCTACCGTGCGTGTATCTGTGTGTTTGTATCGTGCGTACAGAGCTCCATCCATCTGCGTGCGAGCATTCATTGACTGTTGACTCAGCTGGACGGCACGCGCGCACTGTGTGCCCCGCATCCTCTCAGTGCGCTGTTTCCCCTTCTGAGTCTGAATCAGTGCTCCCTCACATACACACGCATGCAGCAGAGTGGCCCTCCGCTGCAAGGGGCAAAGCAAGGCTGGCGAGGACGACAGAAGAAAGAAGAGCAAATCTTGATTTTTGCTTGCGGGAAAGAGAGAGGCGCAACCACGAAAAAAAAAAGAAAAGGAAAAAAAAAGAAAAAAAAAAAGAAAAAAGAAAAAACCAATCGCAGGCCAGCTCAAACCCTTCCACACATAAACTGAGACCTCCAGAGTGCCATAAGCCAGCGGGGGTGTTCAGTTCAGCATGCGGCTCCAGCCGGCAGGCAATTCATCCGACGACGCCTACTTTGCGCATGATGCCGGCGGCGATGGAGGCATAGCAGTGCCGCATCATCATCATCATCATCATCATCATCCTCATCCTCAATCGAGCCTGGGCCAGCTCCCTCCCTCCAACCAGCTGGACGATGTCTTCGGATCGGCGCCAGCCTCGCCGGACCAGACCGACGTCCGGGACCATTCCCACCCATCCGACATTCCGAGGCTGCAGACGGAGCACGCGACGGCGGGATACCGCGAGGGCATCACCGCGGCCAAGGAATCGAGCATCCAGCCCGGCTTCGACGAGGGCTTCAGCCTAGGCGCGGCCCTCGGCTCCCACGCGGGCCGGCTGCTCGGCCTGGTCGAGGGCATC
>SRPZ01000054.1:0-128583 GCA_018360255.1 Claviceps maximensis
AATTATATGTATCTATGGCATTTGAAAAAAAAAAAAGGAGAGAGAGAAAAGAGAGAAAAAAGAGGGGGGAAAAAGAAAAAAAAAACTCCACCTCTACTGCTCGCGGTTATGCCCAGACCAATATTGAAACACCATTTGCACTACATAAAGTCTATGCAGCGTGAACTAAGACAAGCATTCCTTGCGGTTATTAAAGTAAAAAGAAGGGAAAGAGGGGGGGGAGGAAAAAAAAAGCAAAACAAAAAAAAGCAAAAAAAGTGAAAAAGTGGAAAAAAAAAAGAACTAATAAAAATATCTTCACGCTATAATACTCACTTTTTAATATAAAAAAAATACAACACCTTGTCTCACCCTGTTTTAAACCCCCTATAACACTTCATTTTAATAAAGACATTTTTTCCTGCCTTGCATTCCACTCCCCCACGAGCAACGACACGCCCTCGACCGTAGAGCAGTACGCGCCGTACCCCAGCCCGCCCTCCCCCGGAGCCCTCCTCGCGACGTCATCCCTCGCCATCTGCGTCACCGACGAGTCCAGCGTGCCAGGCTGCAGCATGACGAGCGGATCGGCCGGCTCGCGCGCGGCGACGCGGCGCAGGAGACGCGGCCACCGCGCCAGCAGCAGGCAGTAGAGCTCGACCAGGTGGGAGGCCGCCCAGACGAGGACCGGCGGCGAGTACCTGACGTCGCGGCCGGAGCGGCTCGTCGCCGCGAGCAGCACGTGGAGGTCCCGGAAGCGCAGCAGGGGCCCGTAGATGCCGTTGCCGGGGCGGATGCAGCCGGTGCGGAAGACGCCGGCCGGGCTGTCGGCGCCGCAGACGAGCCTCTCCGCCTCGGCCTTGCTGCGCGCGTAGTTGGACGGGAAATCTGGCTTCGGCTCGGCCGCGAAATCCGTCTCGTCGAGCACCTGCGCGTACCCCCGCGGTGCCTCGCCCGTCCACGCCCGCGCCGCGTCCGACCACGTCCGGTGAACTGACCAGATTCCAAATTGTGCCCAGCCTACACGTCAAGCTTCCACGAGTCCAGGACTTGGGCGCCCCAACTGTCCATAAACAGTCATTCATAACCCCAATCGCAGTGACAATTGCAGTCTTGCCTCATCAAAAAACAGGGTATAACGTCCTTGGTGAATTATCTTCTTCTTCTTCCTCTTCTTCTCCTCCCTTGGCAATGCAGAAGCTGTTACATTTTGCACATGCCAATACGCGCGGCATGTCCCATCAGATATAGGAATCATGAAATAGCACCCCTCTTTTAATAACTCGGCACCCCTATTATAGCATAGCGATAGCAAAGATGGGCAATACCGGCAAACCTCTTCTTTGCTGCATTTTTCGCTGCCTTCTACTGCCCCTTTTGCCTGCCCTTTTTGCTACATTTTTCGCTACATCTATCACTGCATTTTCACTGTATTTTCATTGTATTCTTCACTGTATTTTTTGCTACATTCTTAGGACCAATACCGGTCGGGTCACCTGTCTAGCCACAACAGGGGTGCCGAGTTATCAAAAGAGGGGTGCCATTTAATAGTTCCCTAGATATACAGCTCCCTTTTGAATGAGTTGTCCCCGCCACTTAGCATTCCATCACACGCGACCTCGGCTCAAGTGGCTAGCAGGGTACTTTGACCGCGTCTAAAAACCATAGCTAGTTGGCCATTACCCGTTATTCCCCCCGCAAGTAGAAGTGCAAAATCATTCAAGGGGCAGACTGTACACCCACCCCTTGAAGACAAAACAGGAGAAACTAGATTCATCCACTTTCCTGCTGGACGCGGCATATAGCTTGTTGGCATCAGCAGCTTGTGCGGCGCTTTATAAAACGTCGTGATAAAAATAATCCACAACTTCAGTTCAGTGCTTTAAATGTTAATGTATGCAAGGTCAAAGTTGTCCCACACTCATAAAAAGTGAAAGTTAGCACCTCCGTAAAATAGGCGGTTCCCGGCGAGACCATAACGGTTCCTCTTCACCCTGTCGTGCCGTTTCCCCTTCACTGCTCACCGCTCACCAGAAAACGACTTTCTGGTCGTTTGCTTCATCGAAGCAAAGCTTCCCGCCAGAAAGCCCGTTATTGTTCCATTGTCCCACCTCGTCGAGTTGTGTCAGTGTCTCAAGCGCCGGCTCAAAAAGGCCATCGCAAATGGCTTCCTGCTGGCTCTCATCCCACTGTAACTTTTCACCGAGTGAGAGATTGACATTTTCCTTAAGTAGTCCATCCAGTATTGATGAGGATATGTGGGCTTCAAACCACGACTCCGGCCTGGGACTCTTTGGGCTGCCATTGGGAGGAATCGTCCACCTGCAACGCTTGTCCTTTGCCTCGCTTGGCCTTAGTGCCTGGAATTTGGCAACGCAGAGAAGACTGCCAGGTGTTTGAATAGACCTGTATCGAGTCATGTGCCGAATTCGAACCGCTTCAATGATCCATTCTTCTCTATCTGTTATTAATTCGAAAACATGCTCGCCATTGGCAGCCGTGCTGCTATAATGATTAGTCTCTGGGATATGAACAGGACGAACATCTGCAACAAGAGTTACCGTGGCACAAACCTGATCTGGAGCGAATTTGTAATGGCTTGCCCGACACCTCTGTGAGCTGGAGATCTGTTGAGATTACTAGACTGGTTGACAGCCAACTTCAAATCCCAGGCCCGGTGCACGCAGTGTACAAGAGTGCAGCCCAACTCCGATGTTGGCCCATGACAGCTAAAGTCGAATGTTTTTGCATCAACATCGATGCGCAAGTTTTTGTCGTCCAGTTTGCATTCGATCTGATAGATCAAGTCTTCTCCAAGTGGAATCCAGGGAGAGGTCGCGTAATTCAAGAATATATCCGCATCAGATCGAAGTCTAGACAAGATTGTTGAGAAGCCGATTTGTTCTCGGTCAACGCTTTCTAGTTCTCTGACAAGATCTGCCATCTTCCGATGCGGGCCATTGCCGACGTCCACATCTGCGTTGATAAGATCTGTGAGGTAAAACCGCCCAAATTGAAGATTGACAGTGACAAAGCCGGGATAGCGGGACAACACAGGCCACAATGAATGCAAGTGCTTCTCCAGCAATTTGATGACATGTGGTCGGCTTCTATGGATCTTGATCTGTTGGACAAGTAAAGTCATTAGCACTTGATCAGGAGAAAAAAAAGGACAAGATATATGTATGAAGGATAAGCTTACCTCTGCGGGCTCTGACTCTGGAGGGATTGGCTGCAACATAGACGAAGCGAGGTTGGAGGGTGGATCATCGTCCATTAGAGAAACCGAGCTTGGCGGATTGTGTTGTTGCATTGCTAAATTTTGGTTGCCATCCTGAGATACGTCGTCCATGTCAAAGATGAGAAGCTCATCCATTCCGATGTACATGTCAGAGTGGAACTCGACTTGATCATCTTCTCGAGACGAAGGACGGCTTTCTGTAGTATGTTCCCAATTGTTGGAAGTGGGAGAGCTGGAGTTGGTTGGGGAAAATATTTCAGAGCTTGGATGACTTTTTTGCGCTCTCTTAGGGGGATATTTGAGCTCGATAAATAAAGTGGTGAGCCAGTTTTTGGAGGGCGCTACATCTCTAGTCCGGCTGGACAAGGCCTGCTGTCTATGAGGGGCGCGGGCGGCTGTCCGTATGGAAACTGCGTGTCTTAGTTTTTGATAATCGGTAGGAAGCTGCGCAAAGGTGCGTGTGTCAAGACCGATATGGGACAGCCATCTATAACTGAACTTGTCCTTAGCAGGTCCCGTTGTGTAGATGACATGCTGTGTCGTCGTAGCCTCAGCCTGTTTCTAAAGGGCAAACCTTGAATCAGCTACGTCTTGCAATACAATACTCATGAGACAAGATGGCTTTACTGTAAGATCAAGAAGACTGTCTAGAATTCCGTAAGCGTTGTCTAGAACTTCTTGGCTGCTGTTTGTCCCTAGATATAGCATAGTCACGCGCAAATTACATGACAATGTGCACCCCAGCAGGGGATCAAGACGGTGAATAGTAGGATTATTGATCCGAGAGCCGTCTAGACGTGATTGCATATGCAGCATTTTTTCAAGGTTGAACTCCACAAACTTTCGCGGCCAGATAGTTTTAAAGACGAGTTCTTGCATGTTCACTGGGAATTGCCATTGGCCAAAGCTGGATTGATAGTTGGGCGACGCAGAGAATGCAGACCAAGGAGTAGCAAAAGACGTAGTTTGGACGTCAGAATACTCTTTTGGTTCTTCCAGGGGGAGAGTGTTTTCCTCGGTTATTGTAGATAGGAGCGTCGCGATTGCATTGGTAACCTCGGACTTGAAGGCGAAACAAGTGATGACTTTGAACCACGGGCCGCTAGGTTCGTACAGAATCTCTAGTATCTTGTTTCCTTCCTTCTTTGATAGCTTAGGAACGGCAGCAGGGTAAACTTGGACACGATATGAAACTTACTTGGAAAGACGCGTTCGTCAGTTGAAGCATGAAGTTATGCACTCCTTCAGGCAGAAGCGGAGGGTTGCAGGCTGCGTAGAATTCGACAAGCTCAAGATCTTCCATGGTGAATACAAAGCAGGCGGTGAAACCCACAAAGTTCCAATCCAGGGGTGGTTATAGGAATGCCCAGGAAACGGGCGTGTTGGAGAGTCGTAATTCTCGTAGCAGAAAGTCCCCGATGCACGAAGTGTTAGTCGACACCAGTACTTTTGGCAGCAGACACTCCCCAATGCACAAAGAATAAGTCAACACCAGTACTTCTCGCAGCAGAAAATCCCCAATGCACAAAGAAAATCAGTCTTGTCCCCCCCCCCCCCAACATTTGTTCATTCAGTTCCTCCAACGTAGTCCCCGTAGGCTAGGGCACATACCTGCTTAGAGGAGAAACGACGGCCGAAGAAAGCACCGTCAAAGTCAGGTTTGCTGGCTTTGCTGGGAAGTACCTGTCCGTAGCTTCCACGGGAATATCCATGAGGAGGAAAGGAAAGGAAGGGAAAGGAAAGGGGAGGAAGAGAAGAGAAGAAGAATCTGGCACGAGAGGGAGTCGGAGAAGGTATTGTATGCAGGCTGGGGTGCTTATTGTTGATGCCGCCCGGACGCGTGCATGCGTGTGCGTGTGCGTGTGCGTGTGCGTGTGCAGCCGTGGCCGGCTGGCGGCTGCTGGTGCAGGTGCGAGGCAGATGTGTACGGGTGTCAACTGTTGAGCTGGCGAGCGTCTGGTCATCAAGGCAAGTGGTACCGGCATCCGTGAATCCAGAAGACCGGACCAGACCAGACGAGACATCCCCGAATTGGTACCTGCCTACCTGCCTGGGGAGAGGGGATGGTCAAGAAATGCTCGAGGCAGACGTGATGCGGCATCACAGAGGAAAGCCCTCGAGGGCATCGACACAGCATATTGGTCATGAGGCGGGATCTGGCTTGTTTCAAAATTCAGAAACAGGAAGGTGAGTATCAAGTCAAACAGGAGAAGTCTTCTGTATTTCCTTCTGCCACGCGTGCTCCACCCGAGTGGACTGTGAGGCATATTGAAAAAGAAAAAAAAAGAACATGTTTAAATAGTTTCTGCATTGTGTGTCAAAGCAGAAGATAAAGCCTTTTTCTTTTTTCCCTTCTTTTTAAGAAAAAAAGACCAAAGATAAATTGCACCCAAGCGCCTCATTATGTTCCATCGTCCTCTGAGGTATTCCCCGCAAGTACGTAGGGTCCTGATCCATCATGTCGAATATATAAGTCATCT
The DNA here is from genome assembly GCA_018360255.1 of Claviceps maximensis. Taxonomy (NCBI): domain Eukaryota; kingdom Fungi; phylum Ascomycota; class Sordariomycetes; order Hypocreales; family Clavicipitaceae; genus Claviceps; species Claviceps maximensis. The sequence continues at coordinate 5,701 of SRPZ01000054.1, forward strand.
ATGCTGCTTGAAGAAAAGAAGGGGAAAAAAGAAGAAGAAAAAAAAGAAGAAGAAAAGAAGAAGAAAAGGACAATTTATCAAAATCAAGAAAGAAAAAGAGAATAAGAAAAGAATAGAAAAGAAAAGAAAAAGACAGTAGTATTGCCAAGACTGTCGCGAACAAGGCTTGTTGAGTAAGATGAAGACTGATGGGTCGTTTCAAAAAGGTGTGTTGGTTGAGAAAAATGGCGAGCCTTTTCGCATATCGTTGATTATGTTATCAATAAGTTGATTGGAGCAAGCGTGTGAGTGCAAAGGGGATAGGAGTGTTGATTGTTCAAGAGTCACCACGCATGAGACGCCAACCTTGGATGTTGATGGTGCTGGCATCATTACTCCATCAACTTCTTCCACTTTTTTGCTTCCCTGGTCTCTCTCTCTGCCCCCCTCCCCTCTCTTTTTCTTTTTCTTTTCTTCTTCCTTTTTTCGGCCAAGTAGTGGTAGAAGTGGCTCATTCAGCTCCTTTGACATTTTCCTTCACATTTAGAGCCCATTTCAGCTTATGTAAAGTCTCCTTGGCCTCGTGTAGTTGCTTCTCCTGCTCCTCTTGTCTTTGCTTTGCACTCGACTTGATATCTCTGAGCAATTCTTCCTGTGTCTTCTTGTATTCCTCGAAAAGACGCGTAATCTCCTCCTTCTCGCGACGCAGCTCCTTGATGTTGTTGTCCTGCTGTTCGCACAAATCTCGAAGGGTCGTGATCTTGTCGTCGTCAGACTTGCGCTCCTCGACAATGGTGGCGAGTTCTCCCCTGAGCTTGGAGACGGTACGCTTGACTTCGTCGCCCTGATCGCGCCAGTGAGAGGAGATGGCATTGTACCGGCCCTCCATCAATAGCGCATAACTCGATGCCTCATCTACCCGGACCGTAGTCTCCGTCTTGACACTATCCAGCTCCTCCTTCCAGCACCTTTCGCTCTGCTGAGCGGCCTGTGCTTTGCGCTTCTCCAGCTCCACGGCCGCGGTCAAGGACTCGACTTGACGCTCCTTCCGAGCAAGCAGCGTCTTTGTGACGTTGGCTTCCAGCAACCGACTTTCATAGTCGTTCATCATTCGATCCATCTTATCCTCGACCAGCTTGGCGGCCTGTTTCGCCTCTTCGGCCCGTAACCTTTCGATCTGGATGTCTCGCTTCAGCGCATCGTTATCGCTGACGAGCCTGTTGATGACACGACCTGTCTTTCCTAGGCCGGCCTTTCCAATAGTGGAGTCCCAATGCCCATTGTCTACGTCTTCCGATACTTGGGGCGAGTCGTGTGGGACCATGGGTTCTACCGTCCGTACGCCGTTGCCGCTCCATCTACTCGGCGTGTTTACTTGGCTCGCTGGAGGATCCTGTTTCAGCCGCGTAGTGGACGGGGTTTTTTCTGGTTGTTGTTGTTGTTGCTCTGACTGTTGCTCTGACTGTTGCTCTGACTGTTGCTCTGGCTGTTGCTCTGGCTGTTGCTCTTGTTGTTGTTCTGGCTGTTGCTCTTGTTCTTGTGCTTGTTTTTGTTCTCGTGGATCATCTTTGTGTTGTTCTTGCTCATCTTGGGGGTGATGGTCTCCCATGGCGGAAGAGGCACTGGCGGTAGAGTTGACACTGCTGGTAAAGACACTGCGCTTGCTGTCCGGGCTGGACTCGGAGCCGTCGAAGCTAGGTACGCTCCGGATGGTGGCCGTCCGGGCAAGAGCGTGTTTTGCGACGTTTTGTGAGGGCGAAGGACGTGAGGTCGTCATGGTGTTCATAATGGTCTGATGTGGCCTGTTTCGAGGCTGGCATCAGCGTCGTCGGTATCGGCCAAGCATCTATATATGCATGTAAACGCTGTCTCCTGTATGTAGGTATAGGTGTGTAGAGGCAAGGGTACGAAGGCAAGATGAGCGAGGAGGCGAATCGCGGACAGCTGAGCGGGATGAAGTCAGCAGAGACAAACGACTAGTCGCCAAGATGCCTCTTTGTTCCATTGAGGCGACGATTCGGCTCAGTGAAGGGCAGAAGCAGACGCACCAGAAGGGAGAAAGCAACGCGCCAGAGAAGCTCCAGGCGAACAAGAGCTTTCTGTTTGTATGAAGGGGGGGAGGGGGGGGGCTAGGCTGGACTGTTACCTACCTAGCTACCGGCCTAGGTACTGACTGGCTGGACTGGGCTTTGTAGGTATGTAGCAAGAGATGTAGCGGGTGACGGACCGACTCGAGGAGATTCACCGGGTGCCAGGGAAGGCAGGCACATGCAGAGCGCAGCGCGGCCCGCACCAGGTTCGAACAGGAACAAGGGAGTGGATGCCGGCACAAGACAAAAGAGACCGGAAGTTCAGGACGGTGAAACGACAAGGAGGCGTCTTGTCTGGGTGTGGTGTTTGTTTCTAGTCAGCGGCTCGAGAGGTGTCGCAAAGAGGTAGAGCAAATAGGAGCAATGAACCGATTGATGATTGATGAGGGAAGCGAAAAAGGAAATGATGGAAAAAAGAGGAGCAAGGACGAAAAGGGGAAGGAAAGCATAAAAAAGAAAGACAGAAAAGGAAGATGGATAAAAAGAAAAGAAAAAGCAAGAGAGGGAAAAAAAACTGTTTTGTTTGGTCTGGTTACCCGGTTCCAACAAAACCCAGATGCGCCGCCAGACCACCCCGACCGTTGTTGTCTGGTGGTGGCTGGCAGAACTGAACTTGTGTGGCAGCGTGGCCCGCTGGTCCGTAGCTCCGAGGCCACCAGCGTCTGGTGGAGTCTGCCAGCCGGTACCTGGCCCTAGTGTCGCTCGGACGATGGCCTCGTGATTGGTCAGTGACGGAAGCAACCGGACGGCTCCAGCCTGCCTGTTGCGCCTCGGGCGCGCTAAGGCGGCCGGGTGAATTCCAAGGGAGACGAAATCCAGAGTCCAAGGGAATAGCGGGAAACGAGGACCAGAGATCCTTTTTTTTTTAAAAAAAAAAAAAAAAAAAAAAAAAAAAAGGAGAGAAGAAAAAAAAAAGACGCACACACCAAGGCGCAGACTTATGTGCGACCTACGCTGTCAATGGGATCCAGACTGCAAGCTGAATAAGCCAGAAGCACAAAAGACTGGAAATACAAACATTGGAGCGCGCCGGCCAACGCGTTCCCTTGGTTCCCCCAGACATTGCATGGCCCCAGCCAACCAGCTTTGAGTCAAAACGTGCACATTCATGTACAGTGGGTCGTAGGTAGGTAATTCCGAAACTTTTTACACCAAAATTATATGGCGGAATATTCGGGATTACCTGGAGTCACTGTTCGTATGTGCATAGAACAGGGGTCCATGCACTACTGCTGAGTGAGGACGGACACGCAAGGCAAGACGTGTCCAGTCTGGCTGTTTTGTTGCCTGCGCCGCACGCCGCACGCCGCACACTGCACTGCACTGCACTGCACAACTACCAGACACTAGGTCCCTGCCGCCCAGAGAATCCATCAATGCCATAGACAGGACATCAGGCGGCGCGACATGACCAAACAAGTCAGACCGGCATTAAGATGCCGCCCCCCATGACCATCCTACCAGGCCGCATCAAGAACACGACGTGATGCCAGCCCAGGCGTCCCCCCTCGGCAAGCCATCCAGCCAACGACTGTCTGTCCGCCTCGTTCATCACTCTCAGTGCCAAAACTACCTCATGCTCACCAAGCTGCCAGTGCCGTCATTCGCCACGACTTCCGCGCCCGCCACGCAATGCAAACCGCCATGTCCGTCTCCCTACATCTCACCAGAAATCACAATTCAGGCACCAGGTCCAACGCTTTTCGCCTGCCCACCCCTCCCCGTCTTGGCCTGCGCTCCCGTCAGCCACAGCCACAGCCACAGCCACAGCCACAGCCACAGCCACAGCCCGGCTTCTCCACGACGTTCCGACGTCCCCCATTGCCATCCGTCGTCACCAAGAGCACATTACCCAGAGCCAAAACGGATGCGATGCAGCCCCATCCCTCGCAAAGCACATCTGCACTCGATGAACCTACTCCACAAAAAAAGAAGGGAGCATTCCAAATCACATATGAGTAAAATAAAAGAGGGGGGGGGGAGAGGGGGATAAAGGGAGCAGAAAAAGTGCATTCCGTAATCTACCTGCAAGACAATCGGTCCCATTTTTCTCTCACATTAAAACGCCTTTTCAAGTGTTCAGTATGCACCAACTTTCGTACATGATGTATAATCTTCTTTTTTCCATTGAAAGAAAGGAAAAAAAACAGGAGAAATACAGCCCAACATTTTTTATCTGGAATCTTCATAAAAAAAGGAAAGAGAAATAGACACCTTCGTTTCTTATAATAAATATCGAGAGGTTCATGCTCCACATGTCTGCCTTTCATGTCGCAATCGCGGTCCCCGCCGCGGGCAGTGCGTTATTTTTTTCGCCCTCGTTGGCTTTTGCTTCGGCGGCTTCTATGAAGCCTGGCCTGAATTTGGAGAGATACTTGGTTGCCATGGGTCGTGCGTCATCGACTGCAGATGCACACGCGCGTTAGTCTCGTGAATTATAATCAATCATGGGCGGCGGCGACAAGAAATAAGGGTAAGTCGGGCCACCAAAAAAAAAAGAAAGAAAAACGCCCCGTCAAAAGAACACAGATGAAAGCATATAGCAAACGCAAAGGAACCCGTAGCCCTTACATTCAGTCCAAATATCCTGCACAGTATCCAGTGCAATCTCCTTGACAGGCGGACGCATCATGGCCAGATACAATAGACTTGTCAACGCCAGTTGCGTAACGCTGGGATCGCGACACATGTCCTTGACCCGAGACAGCATGCTGCGATTCAGGTCCGGAATCTCGCTCAGGAATCGCGTCAGCACCTTATCTTGGGGATGCAGGTAAGGGAGAAAGCCGTTGATGAGCCGCAGCGCCGTCTTTTCGTAATTGTGTGGGTAGCCGCCGCCGCCGCCGGTCCCCATCCTTGCTTGCATCTTGTCGTTATACCACTCTTCGCAAAGCCATGATACCGCGACGTCAATGTGTTTGCGGAAATCCTCCATGATATAGTTGTACAAGACATCTCGTATGTCGTGGCTCAGCGAGCGTTGTTGGGATGATGATGTTGACGACGACGACGACGATGACGACGACGATAATGGTCCATCCTCTTCTTCACCTTTGATTGTGTTGTTTTCGAGTCCCGTGGTTGACCGTGTGGCGAGGCGTGTCAGGATAGTCATCCATGCATCTCGGGTTCCCGAGCTGGCTGCTAGTCGCACGAATCCAGCCTTGTGTTTCTTTGCCGTTGGTTCTTCGAGTGACTTCATCATCTCCACCACCTTGGCCACCGTGCCGTTCCCTGCAGCCAGTGCCGTTTGTGGTGTAAGCTGAGGCGGCTGCGGCAGGTTGAAGGAAGTCAGCGCTAGAGTTGTATCCAATGTAGGCAGTTCCGGTACTGCCAAGGAGGACCCGTCCAGCTTGTTCAGAAGCTGTTCCGAATCTTCGGCCTGGTAAAAGTCTGGTTCATAATCATCGTCGTCGTCGTCCACACCAAGCGGCGCCGTGTTGGGATTGAGTTCAGGGGCGGGCGCATCGGCCACAGAAGCCAGTCGCTCACGCACACCGTCAACTGCCTTGGCCAGTAACTGCGAATCTATGCGTGCCAGAGATGTCACCGCAATCCTGGACGTCATTGCGACGGGAAGATTTGAGAGGTCAAATGACTTCAAACCCGCGTGCGCAACAAGCGTAAATATATCTGCCAGACTATGAGGGCCCGGCCCAAGTGGAGGGATCTGAGGCACATGAGTCTCGACGACTTTTTGCCGTTTTGCATCATACCCATCATGCTGCTGTACCTCCTGGAGCCTTTTCCTCCCAGAATCGTCCAAAATCTCCGTCACCGTCCGCATCGTACGCTCGATATGCTGATGTATCCGAGGGACTATAGCGTTGTGAGGGTCTCGCTTTGTAAGATGTATCAATAAAAGTCGCCCCGTCTTTTCCATGGACTTGATCATGACTCTACTTCTCGGTGTCAAAGGCGAGTTGGCTAGCTGGAGTGGATTGAAATTAAGCAAAGCGTTTAAGATTCGATTTGATGTTGCCGGCCGCGTTCGGACCAGTATTGACAAGCAATTTAGTGTTGAGTCAACGAGGAGGGCGTCACTATGCTGCGTAAGCTACGCAACAATAGAAGAAAGCAAGAAAAAAAAAATTTAAAAAAAAAAAGAAAAAAGAAAGAAAAGAAAGAAAGACACAGAGAGAGAGACAAAGAGAAGGAGAGGCAGAAAGAGAATGAAGAAAAGAAATCAGCGACAGTCCAAACTCACGTGCTCTCTTGCAGGACGCTGAGCATGCGGTCCAGGAGACCTGATGCTTCGGCCTCTAGATTTCGAGGATCGAGTGACTGATGGTTTGGCGGAACTTTGTCTAGCGAAATATCAAGAGTTCCCGCTTGCTGTGACGTCAAGTTAGATATAAAATCCTGTGATATCTTGCAGCAATCGGACCATAAAACGCACTCTGTATTCTCCTCCCGATGACGCTGTCTGGGCCAAGACAACCCGCTGAGCGAATTTAATGCAGCAAATCTTGACTGATGGGACAGCATTCTCCCATAATCGTAAAATTGTTTGTTTGATGCTTAGTACCTTGTCCCATGTGACTGTGTCATACCCGTTATTTATTCTGTCAAAAACAAGACGGAGATTAGCCTGCAGTCTCAATACTGAGCTTTAGAGGAGTTTTTTTTTTAATCCGTCTTTTTTTCCTTCTCTTGTTTCCGTCTCCTCTGTGTTGACCAATGTAATGCGAGAAGAAAAAAACAAACTTACATCCACCGCATGGCAAGCGGGTAGATACTCGCCGCCGTCTGTATCACACTGCGCAGCACCTGCGGATCCTCCCTCTCATTCAGAAGCGATTCGACCGTCGCGAGCACGTATAATTGCATCGTCTCCTTCTCCCCGTTGGGTAGGGCAGGGGTCGAGAAGGCCTCGGCCAGGAATTCGGCTCCCCATCGTCGCAACTCGACCGGCGCATTGGGTCCTATGATGGGGAGAAGCCCCCTGACCACGCTTTGATAGTAGTTCACGTCACCCAGGACGAGTTTTCTCGCATCGTTAAGTTGACGGATTTGGTCTGGAACCGAAAGGGTAGAGGAGCTCATGTTGGCGTGTGTGCGTGTTTTTTGTATCTGTGAGAGAGAAAGATGGGTGGAAGAAGTTGTCCGATCCCTTCTTTTCGCCTCGAGGTGCTCCCCTGTCTGGCCCTGCTGAGAAAATAAAGAAGTGTCCGCCCGAAAGGATACGCCCGATTCGCGCTTCGCTTTCCCTTCAACTCAAGCTACCCGGTATTCGAATTCCTGTGCGACAACAACAACAAGCGAAAAGTGCTCCTCATAACCCTGAAATTGCAACGGCTGCTCTCTATTCAGGTGACGCAATAAAACGGTCGCACGCGACAAGGCGTCAGAATGCCAAATCTGGTAGTCATGCACCGCGTGGCATGCTCTAGAGATCCAAAGCTCTTAATCGACGGTTTTGCTTTGCGAAAGATCGAATGGCTGGCTCAGGCTGGTAGCTCGGTAGATTTTGTCCAAGGAGAGAAACGTGTTATGCGATGGGCAGGGAAATCTCCGTCGCGAGAGGAATGCAAAAACAAAACAACCCAAGTCGACCGTCTCGTCGGTTGTCGATTTTTCGTTGCCGATGTGCCGCTCGGCTAAGCTGTCACAACGACACCTTCTTCTTTTCTTATTGAATTGCAAACGGTTTTGGAGGATGAAGAAACGCGCGGGCTTGATGGTCCACCCCTGTCATCCCCCCTCCCCCCCAGGTTGCTTAGCTTCGAGCCTTTGAGACGCTGCTGCTGTGGGTACCACGTACGTCAGTCGCGTGTTTACCCGATGATGATCCGCTTTTTTCGGCATCAGGCGATATGATCCGCTCATTGGGAAGATGGGTATTACAGTCTTTCCGAATTGAACATGATTTAAAAACAACTAAAGTGAAGAACCCCCCCATCTTGTTCATTCTTGTTCTTTCAGAGTTTCGATGAACGCCTGAAGGCTAGAGAGGAAGAGAGGGACGAGACAATTAAAAATGGCCAAGTTCGCAACCCCTCTTGCCACCCCAACTTTGACCTCTACGCACCCTTTTCCAGTGTTTTAAATCGTTCAAGAACTGACGCCGCCGTTTATTTGCGGGAGCAGCTCACAATCAACATACTACGATCGCCGATTCCGTCAAGGACCAGCACTCATCCGGGCCCGACGACCATATCTATTCAAGAATGCAGCCACTGGCCTTGGTCTCATGGCCATCGTTGGGGGTATCTGTACGCCTACCCCATTCTTGTTTGCGATGCAACCATGAACAGACAAATGGTCAGCATGGATCTTTTGGGCTTCTTTTGCTGACTGCGTTCTTCGAATACAGACTGGTATACACTAAGGGCGGTTGGCCAAGACGATTTCGATGATGTCAAGGTTCCCGATGCGCCGTCAACGCGATCCGAGGAACAACGAAAATAAGATTAAAAAAAAAGGGGAAAACAACGAAAAGAATAAAAAGAACGAAAAGAACGAAAAGAACGAAAAGAACGAAAAAGAATAGGCAAAAAAAAAGACAACGAGTCGAGAAATCGCAACGTATTGTACCTAAACGGCACCATGAGACTACTACACTCGATAGCTTTAGCAGCAAACGATGGCGAAAACTTGACATCGTCGTGATCCTTCTTGCTGGGCCAAGAGAGCATTCCTTTCGGGCTGCGAAAAACATTGCGACAGACAGGGATTTTGCATATTTTTATGGTCCCCACCCCTCTTATTTCTAAATACATATGTATATTTCTTTTATTGAAGCCATAATCTACTGAGGCTTCTCTGTGTTATTCACGCTGCCTTCTCCTCTACATGTAGTGGTCAGCCATACGGTTGACACATTTCTCGTCTGGTACAATGTCGTGATGCAGCTATGACCTTCTGTGTCATATATTTATAATAATCCAAGACAACGGATACTAGGTGCTCCATTTACACATCAACCCGTCCCATGCTTTGGTTCCCGCCATTGTTCTTATAAGAAGGTATCCACGCTACCCATGCATTTGTTGCGCCGTCGCCCTCATTTGTCGCTATATTTACATTTTGAAAAGAAAACAGAAACGAGAAAAGGGAAACAACAATAAAGAAATGGCAGATCGAACCCATCAGGTTCCTCAGGGTATCGTGTTTTGTCGTTATCTCCCCTTAGAAGGAAAAAAAAAGCAAGCACGAGTCCAGAATATCATAGCTTGCGCAATGCTTTGCTGCATTGACACAGGCGCGACTTGCGGCAGCTCAGGGGGCTGCAATTTTCGATCCTTTACCTGTGTTCGTGGCACTTGAAATTGACTTCAGTTGCTGTACATTGGGACTCAGTATTTGTCTGGACAGCTCCGGGGAGTCAGATATACACGCCACTGTGCCCATAGACTTCGTGTTAGGCATCTGGCTGTCGAAAATTGGCTTCGCAGCGACTGGCGGTTGCGCCGCGCCTAGTATCGTTCCAGCTGCATGTGTACGACCAGCATGCGCCAAAGCATTTGATATTTGTTGCTGCGGTTGCGGTTGCTGTTGCTGATGTTGTTGCTGCTGTAGTTGGTAATGGTGTTGATGTTGGCGGTGGTGTTGTTGATGTTGTAGTTGTTGTAGTTGTTGTTGGTGCTGTTGGTGCTGTTGGTATTGTTGGTGTTGTTGGTGTTGTTGGTTCTGTTGATGTTGTAGTTGTTGTAGTTGTAGTTGTTGGTGTTGTTGTTGCGGTTGATGATGAACTTTGTGTGAGGAGTGATGAGGATTGGCCCAGGGGGTGTCTTTGATAAATTGTTCGCCAGCGGGGCCGAGGCGAGCAAATGTTGGGGTCGAATAATCGTCTCTGGCGGGAACAATAGTTTTTTGACGACCGCGTCGAGCCTTCTTTTGAAAGACGAAGAGTCAGCTGATGCTTCAGACATTGATCAGGTACTGATTGATATCATGATCCTACCTCAATAGCACTGAAATCAGCTTCAACTTCTGACGACGACGCTCCCTTCAGTTCAGGGCCAGCCGGGAAGCCTTTGTATTTGGCAAGCCCAGCAAGTGTTGAAACCTCAGTGTTGTATGCAACCGCATTTCGCACTCTTCGCGCTTGATCCTTTGGGAACAAAAGTCCGAAATCCGGAAGGCTATGGGCGCTTCGTCTTGCAGTCTGTACCCCGTACCATTGCCGATTGAGAGACTCCAGTGCTGCTTCTCGTCGCTCACGCACTGCTTGGAAAAACTGACTCCACACTTGAGCTCGCACAGCCACAGCGCGACGCTCATGGGCTTCGAGTCGCAAGGTACATTCCGCATTGACTTCTTGAACCCTTCTCTCCAATCGGTCGTCTAAACACTGCTTCATATTCAGAAATTCTGGGTGCGTCGGAATATCAGCCAACAGCGAGCGCTCCTCTTCTTCAAGTCTCTGTAATCTATCTTTGTAGAGTCTGATAACATGAATTAGAAAAATTGTACTTTGCGAAGTGCAGGAGCGGACCGAAGCTTCGTACCTGTCTCTGAAAATGCCAAACATCTCTTCGATATGACTCCAATCTCTGAACGCGGCACTTTTCCTCTCCGCTATTTTCAAAAATTCAAATTAGCACTTGGCCATTATACACGGAAAGTGAGTTGAGCACCACAAATTGCCTTGTTTGCGACAACTTGATCATACCTTCCTCAATACTTTTGGCTGCAGCATAATGTTCGTCCGCATAGAGCTCAATGTCTTCATGTCGTTGCTCTGGCTCAGGCTCCGGCTCCGGCTCCGGCTCCGGCTCCGGCTCTGGCTCTGGCACTGGCACTGGCACTGGCACTGACTCCGGCTCCGGCTCCGGCATTGGCTCTGGCACTGGCTTAGCCTCTGGCTGTTTATCGTCTGCGGTGTCTATCGTTTCGCCAAGTATGTCTTGCCGAGGTGTGTCGCTTGAGCTTGTGTTGCCAGATTCGGCTGCTTTCCTTTTCAATCCATTTCGAGTCAATTTTTTGGCAACCATTGTTTCTTTATCCGGCAGTTCACCGCCTGCAACTCCAGCCTCAGTTATCACTGCTGGCACATCAATGTCTTCGTTAGCAGACTGGGCACAGTCTAGCAGGTTTTTCGATGTTGTGTATTCGACTTCTGTGAGGGTGTCGGCCACCAAGTCATGTTCGTTCGCTCCGACAGAAGTCATTCTTTTACGCAGCGGCCCCTCCAATTCGAATTGATTGCCCACGGGAGAGCGCTTCCTCTTGCGTTCCAGTGAATCAGGCTTGCCCTCGCCGTCGACGCTCGTGTCGTTGCTAGCAGTAGGTTTAGTGGGAGAGTCATCTGCAGATGCAGCCGAGGCTTCCTCTTCAGATGCTGATGCTTCGTCGCCGTCACCAGGCTGGTCGCCAACTAATTCAGTCGTGCTATGCAGCTTGCTTGGGGTGTGCTCAAAGATTCGACCATTACTATACTGATCGAAGACAACGACTCGCTGTCGCTGATTCCTAGGAGTGTCATACAGCCTTTCTGTCTCGGCCTCGGTATCGTTGGCTTCGGAATTGTCGTCGATGCCAGCTTCAGAAAGGGCACTGTCTGAATCTGAACGGTCGTGATTGTGACCATCGTCGTTCGCCGCTTCATCGCCACTGGCGCTAGAAGTATCGGCGTCGTTTTGTTGGTCAATCTGCATGTGCTGAATATCATCTTCGTTCGCATCGCCATCGTCGACCTCGCTGAGGGGACTTGAAATGTTGCTATCTTCAAGATCAGGTTCACCAGCGCCCGGAGGCGACAAGGTGCGACGCGCAGAGACAGCGGCCGCCATGACTATCTCGGCACAGGAAATGTACCGTCGACCGCGCCGGCAGACTAGAGCTTGAAGGTGAAAAGATTAGTACCAGGACCTCTGCCCTGCTGGCAGGCCTGATCTGCCCGAGGCGAAGTGCGAGGGGTTGATGAGGTCTTTTGGCAGAGGTACGGTCGGAGGTGGCACTCGAGAGCCCAGATGCTGTCGAGAAAGGCCGAGTGGGAGGTGGTGCCCACAAAGTCTGCAGTTGATGGGGGCGATGACAACAGGCATCCAGACGTGGAATTGGCGAATGCAGCGCGAGCAGAAGAAGAGGAACGCGCAGAAGGAAGAAGAGAGCGGCAGCCAAGGGGGGGGGGGGGGTTTAGTTGTTGAGGAAGTGGGTGATGACGGAACAGCAGAAGCAGAATTCGGAAGCAGAGGCAGAGGCAGAGGCAGAGAGGCAGGAGCGAGCAGGAGCAGAGCAGAGGCAGAGAGGCAGGAGCAGGAGAAGCAGCAGCGAGGAGAGAGGACTGGGCTCGCACCGCTTCGCGCAGAGTCGGCGTCTGTGACTGAGAATTCCGTCCAGACTCTCCGTCAATCACTGCGGCGTGCGCAGTCTGGCGCAGACGGGCTGCCAGCTGCCAGCTGCCAGGAGCTACACGGCGAGAATGTACTGCGCAGGGCAATGGCTGTAGTGCAGGTACTTCCCACGCTGTCCTGGTCTGCCACGCCACGCCACGCCACACTTCTGACGGGCCACCGCCGACAGCACCAGGCCAGGACCAGTGCCGGCCATTACACTGGCTAGCTCTGTGCCGGCCTGCACTGCTCCAGTCCAGTCCTGGGCCCTGGCTGGGTGTCCTGTCCCATGGCCCACCAGACGGGCTATGGAGCCACGGCCATGCTCGGATTTGACGAGACGGGGCTGCCGGGCGGTAACACCTGGCAGAAATTAAATAGTCATGGGGGAGGGGGCCTGGACCCGCCAGCCTTGGCCTCAAGGCCAATGACGCATTGTTCTGATTCGCGAGGCTCTGGTTAAGTCTGGGTAGGCATCTGCGCTTTGGCATGCTCCAATTGGCTGCACAGACGGGCTGCCCAAGTGGGTTGTCTGCCGCCAGCTTGACTTGGCTGCACCGCGAAGTCCAATTGCTTTAAATTTTTTGGGATTTTTTGAATTTTCGTAGTTGGTTGGCAGATACCAAACGTCGTTCGCACTTCGCATTTGGCACACAACAGCCAAAGTACGCAAGAAACATGGCCAAGAAGTACGTCGAAAATGCAACTTGGATCAGAAGGATTTCTCCCTTCATCTCTGCAATCTGGTGCTATTTATCGCATCATGATTAGCGTACTGACAGCTTTCTTAGAACGACCAAGTTGGTTGCCTCCTCCAAGGCAATCGACCCCACCCTCGATGCTCTTTTTGCCAGCAGCGTACGTTGAAAGTATACGCATGTACTGCACATCACAAGCATCATGTGGCTAATTCTTATGCATCACAGTCTGGTCCGGTACAAGCCCCGACCAAGTCTCGCTATGCGACATCAATAGAAAAAAAGATTCGTCATGAGTCGAAGCCCCGGAAAGAAACAAGCACCAAGGATGACGAGGAGAGCGAGGAGAAGGATGATGAAGAGCTGTCCGAGATCAGCGAAGAGCTAGACTACAGTGACGACGAAGATGACGAAAGCAAAGCAGACGACGAAGAAATTGAGAAACCTGGCGATGTTTCTATGGTCGAAGTCGACCAGCAGGATGATGCGGAAACTGCAGATGTGCAACACGTGCGAAGAGAGAGGAAACGCAAAAGAAAAGATGACAACGAGGACTTGGAAGCCAAGTACCTGGCTGAGTTGACAAAGGATGATGGCAAGGAACCACAAGGCAAGCGGCAAAAGGCAGATGCAGATGCAGACGAGCAAGAAGAAAAAGGTGATGACACCAATCCAACGCATGAAAGCCTATCCAAAGAGACCAACGACGCAGAATCGGATATTGAAAAAGCCAACCGCACCGTCTTTCTTTCCAATGTCTCAATCGACACCATCTCTTCCAAATCTGCAAAAAAGGCTCTCATCGCCCATCTTTCGTCTGCATTGGACCCCAACGAAACGCCGGTGCAAAAATTCGAATCCATACGCTTCCGATCCGTCGCCTTCTCCACGGGCTCGATGCCCAAGCGGGCTGCCTACATCACTAAGTCCCTCATGGGAGCTACTACCAAATCCGCCAACGCCTACGCCGTGTTTTCCACCCCTGCGGCCGCCAGACTGGTGGCCGCGAAGCTTAACGGGAGTGAGGTCCTTGGTCGGCACATCCGCGTCGACAGCGTAGCGCATCCCAGTCCGACGGATCACCGTCGCTGTGTCTTTGTTGGAAATCTGGGCTTCATTGACGACGAAACCATTGTCAGCACCAACGAAGACGGTGAAAAGGTTGAGAAGAAGCGCACCAAGGTGCCTGCCGATGCGGAAGAGGGACTCTGGCGCACTTTTGGCAAAGCAGGCAAGGTGGAAAATGTGCGCGTTGTGCGAGATCCCAAGACCAGAGTAGGCAAAGGCTTTGCCTATGTCCAATTTTACGTAAGTCTCGAACAGAGTAACCACCATGCCTTTCCAAACCGAAACCAATACAATCCTGCCTCTCCTCCCCCCCCCCTTTTTTTTCTCTTGATTTGTTCCGGTCCTTGTTCTTCGACATGAAAGCATGTAGCCGAGGACATTCACCGTCGTATTGCTCTTTTTCATCTACATCTCAGAAGCAAAAAAGCACCATCTCACACTGTCTCACCACACAGGACACCAACGACGTTGAAGCTGCCCTGCTCCTAGACGGCAAGAAATTCCCTCCTCTGCTCCCTCGCGTATTGCGTGTCGCCAGAGCCAAGGATCCCCGCAAAACAGTCCTCGCCCAGGAGCGAAGCCGATCCAAAGCCCAAGCCGCCGACCGCCAGGCCCATAGTACGAAGTATACCCCCAAACAGACTCCAGAGCAACAAGCCGCCGCTGGCCGCGCCAACAAACTTCTCGGCCGAGCCGGCGGTTTCCAGCACCGCAGGAACACAACTCACGGCACCAGCTCCTCCTCCTCTTTTGCCAACCGCGACTCCTCTCAGAAATTGGTCTTTGAAGGCAACAGAGCGTCCGTTAATGACGGCCGGCCTCGGGACCTCAAAATGCGCAAGGGTAAAGGCAAGGGCCGGCCCAAGCCTAAGACCAGAAGTGCGCGCCGGGGCGCAGACTGGAAGAAGAAGTCGTGAGGAGCTTGGTCTAAGCTCAATTTGAAATAAAGACCGTTTGGACCTTTTTTTTCTGTACTTTTTGTGCTCTCGAGGCGAATTTATGTTTTTTCTTATCCTGTTTAGGGAAGAGGTAAAAAGAGGGACGGATCATGTGTAATTATCAAGGTATAGGCATGGGTATAGGCATAGGCACAGGTACCAAAACACACTTTCAGTTTTTCGTCTGTCTTATATATAGGTTAAGTCGTGTTCAGCGAGTATTTTTTTTCTCTCGAACACCCGTGTCTTGCATGAACTAGCCTGTGTGCATTACTATGTTTCAAGGTGGGGGACATATAGAAATATAGAAATAGTGTCACAGAGACAGAGATGGACACAGAAAGATAAAAAAGATAGACTCGGCCTCTTAATTCCGCGCAACGACATCCACAGCAATAGAGGTGATACCAGCCCGAGTACCTACATCGTCAAATACAAAGTAAATTGGTATACTCATTTAATTAAGACATGTGAAAATAAGCTTTCCCCGAATCTTTTCATTAACCCCATGTATTTCCTTTTTTTTTTCCAATTTCCCCTTTCCCCTTTCCCCTGTTTCCCTTTTTCTTTCCGTGAAACAAATCCGGCCATGTTCATCGTAGATAGGTCCGTACATATACAGAAATTTCTGTCAAAGTTCCCCAGCCCGCTCTCTACTTGAATTTACTGAAAACCTTTCGTCGGGCTACTTGGCGCGGTTGCTCCTACTTCATGATGCATCACTAGACAAGATTTGCCGTCCTGAGATGTTAATAGCGCTGATGGAAAATATGGTTCAAGTGTACAGATCTAGCAGAAGAATCG
Source organism: Claviceps maximensis (assembly GCA_018360255.1). Taxonomy (NCBI): domain Eukaryota; kingdom Fungi; phylum Ascomycota; class Sordariomycetes; order Hypocreales; family Clavicipitaceae; genus Claviceps; species Claviceps maximensis. The sequence continues at coordinate 21,558 of SRPZ01000054.1, forward strand.
TGGCTGTTTCAAGTCCAGGTGGTCGACCTTCATCCTTAGTACTCCAGCTCCTCCTCTTCCTCAACACCATCTGCCGCGACCTCCTCGTAGTCCTTTTCGAGAGCGGCAAGATCTTCTCGTGCTTCGGTGAATTCACCCTCCTCCATGCCTTCGCCGACATACCAGTGCACGAAAGCACGCTTGCTGTGCATGAGGTCGAATTTTTGGTCGAGTCGAGACCAAGCTTCAGCAATAGCCGTGGTGTTGGACAGCATGGAGACGGACCGATCAACGGACGCGAGCGCGCCGTCTTCGGCGGCACCGGGTACGGCGACGGGCTTCTGGTAGTTGATGCCAAGCTTGAAACCAGTTGGGCACCACTCGACCAGGTTGAAGGACGCCTTGGCCTTGACTTGGGCAATGGCAGCGTTGCAGTCGCGAGGAACAACATCGCCACGGTACAACAAAGCGACAGCCATGTACTTGCCGTTTCGGGGATTGCAAACCACCATCTGGTGATTTGGTTCGAAGCCTAGATCGACCACTGTTAGTCGTCAAACTCATGGGTGCAACTCCAATGGCCAAGCGGAAATATGTAAATCATTCTTTTCAAAAAAAGCTCCCCAACGACGGGGCACTTACACTGCATGGTGAGCTCTGACACCTTGAAACTTTCATGTTTGCTCTTGGATGCTGAAACGACAGGCGCGTAGCTGATCAGAGGATAGTGAATACGGGGATACGGAACCAAGTTGGTTTGGAACTCGTTCAGATCAACATTCAGGGCGCCGTCAAAGCGCAAGGACGAAGTGATGGAGCTGACAACCTGGGCGATCAAGCGGTTGAGGTGTTCGTATGAGGGGCGAGTCACGTCGAGGTTGCGACGGCAAATGTCGTAGACGGCCTCGTTGTCGACAAGGAAAGTGCAGTCGGAGTTCTCGATGGTGCTGTGAGTGGACAAGACAGCGTTGTAAGGTTCGACGACAGCAGTGTTGGTTCGCGGCGAAGGGTACACGGCGAATTCGAGCTTGGTCTTCTTGCCGTACTCAGTGGCTAGACGTTCCAGCATCAGAGCGCCAAACCCGGAACCGGTACCGCCACCAAATGAGTGGAAGATCAGGAAACCTTGCAAGGAGTTACAGTTGTCTGGTGGAGGTGCTCAGTCAGTTTAGAGACACGCCGCAAGGGTCGCGCATTCCAGGAAGGCTACCAATTCAATACCAGGCCCAGTGGTCGAGAGAATTGATGTATGGATGCATTTTGGTTGGGGAATGACACCCAAGGAGAAGCCTCAGACTCACCAGTGACACGACGAACGCGGTCCATGACAGTATCGATCATCTCCTTTCCGATGGTGTAGTGACCACGGGCATAGTTGTTGGCAGCATCCTCCTTGCCGCTGATGAGCATTTCGGGGTGAAAGAGGCTGCGGTAGGACCCAGTTCTGATCTCATCAATGGGAGAAGGGTCAAGGTCCATGAAGATGGACCGAGGAACATGCTTTCCGCTACTGGTCTCGGTGAAGAACGTCTCGAAAGAGCCTGCGTCGCCAATGTCCTTGATATTGGGATCGGGTCGGCCATCTTGGCCTAGGCCATGTTCAAGGAGGTAGCTGGATTGACCACAATCAGAGACATGTCGTAAACAACGCGACCGAAAAGGGTCCCAGGACAAGCAAGCATAGAGATTGAGGAGAGTCGCATCGGCTGACTTACAGCTCCCAAGCGGAGTTACCAAGCTGGACACCCGCCTGGCCCAGGTGGACGTGGAGAATCTACCTCACAATTGAGCATCAGCAAAATGGAAGGAGCCTGCGGAAGAAGCAAAAAAAAAAAAAAAAAAAAAAAAAAAAAAGGTCGACGACAGATTCAGGGGTTGAGACAGCCAGCCCAGCCACCGAGTCCGATCGGTTCGCAAAGAGCTGGGAGCGAAGCAGAAGATATGTGCCTACCTCGCCCTTCATAGCTGAGGATACAGTTGTAGACCCGGTCGACGGCTAGGCAGCCTCGCAGACACAATAAGGCAGGATGAGTGAGCGCGCGGCGCGGTTTTGGTTTGGAAAGGGACCCTGGAGGAGTTGACGATGGTATCCCAATTCCCAATGGGCTGCCCGAGAAATACTGTGGGCAACTCGGCGGGGTCGTCCAACGAGACGGCGCCACAGGGGAAGGAGTGGGGCGCCGGGGTGGGGCGCCGAGTCCGCATGTGGGTGGTGCCTCGTACTTGGTACCTGCGCTATGGAGGCTGCTGCGACAGGCTGCAAGGTCCACAGGACCCCCTCACCGCCCGCGTGTGCAGACAACTGCAGGGCCGGCACACTATCTCCGAGTGCGTGCCTGTCCATGCGCTCTTCCAGTGACCACGGACCCTCGCAGGCTAACAGATGTTCGTGGGAGATGTTCGTAGGTCAACAAAACGTACCGGACTGTTTGGCTCTGCTTGTACTACCAGCCAGACGTGACGTGTGTTGCATTTCTCGTAAAGGTAAACCCACTTTACGGGTTTCACAAAGATTGTGAGGTTAAATGTCCAAAGAAGAAGTGGGATTCTGGCTGTCGCCCTACAATTACACATGGCTGCACTCTCTTTAGCAGCCGCGGCCAACTCCATCCCAAAACCAGCCATCAGAAAATACCAAAACAAACGCTCGGGGAGGGTTAATACTCTCGAGTTGGCAGTTAATGGCCACACGTACAAAAAGAAGCCTTACACTATATGTTGCTCGCCGTACATATCCATACACCAAACGCCACTCATGGTATCATATGAACAATTCATGACAGCCCACACAATAATTGTCCCAAACCCGCTTCCCGTTACAAGAATCATCATCAGCGTCGATGTTAGCGACGCACTCGAGACTCATCTCGTGTAGCCTCTGACCTCTCAAGCTCATCGAGCCTCTGTTGTATTATCGCCTTCTGCTCATTGAGCGCTCTTATCTCGTCATCTGTCGGTCGGCTGCAATTGCCAGCTCGATTGCCATGAGGCCTTCTCGTCTGCGGATCGTAGGCCGGCGGCGGCGGTTCATTTCCCTCATAAACAAGATATGGGCCTGTATTGGCGGTAGAAATACTCAACGTGTTGTTGTTGTACCGTCCATTGTCCGAGGGACCGCGACGATGTATCGACTTCAGATCTCGCATCAATCTGTCCCTGGTTAAGCCTTCTCTCGAGCGTCGCCGCCTGGCAAGCACGTAATAGATCAATCCCATGCAGAGCAGAATAAAAACGCCTACGCCTGCTGCGATGCCAATGCGGGTACCTAATGACATTGGAAATGCAGGATCTATTCTATCTGTTTCGATCCCCAAGCGCCTTCTGTCGTCGTCATTGAACTGCACTTGGATGGAGCTGACGGCGAGCATGGCGCTGTATAACGTTGTGGTGGAATCTCTCATCACATGGTACGTGCCGGCCATAGTATTGTAAGTGATGGGAACAGCAAGAGCAGTGGCAACTGAGCGCCTGCAAACAGATCCATTGAATGCGTATCCACTGAGGCTCGGTCAGTACATGGAACTGACAGGAAGGAGAGAGAGAGAGAGAGAGAGAGAGAGAAGAGAGAAGCACAGAAGAAATAAAAAGGAGGGAGTCGAGGGCTGTGGACTTACTATGAGCAACAAATAGCTGTCGTGGTTTCTGGAGTATCATCATCCGTGTGCAACGATGCTGTCGTCCAACCGCCTGGGCAAGTGCCTGGACTAAAGACACCGGTACGGCCAAATGAAAACATGTTGTTGGGGTAGCAAGACAAGGTTTTGTCTCCCGGCACGGGCTCAAGGTCTAAGAACGCTGTGGCACCTGGCCTAGCTGTGTCACTGAGATGATCAACGACGTACGTCCAGGTACAGCTCAACGGATTGCTCCATGGTGTCGTCAGCGGAGGAAACCGTGCAGTTGTTGTAGTGGCGAGTAGACTCGACGGATTGGCAACAGAGGCAGGGGTCGCCGAGGCAAAAGGCGGAGAAGCGGTTTGAGTCGGTGCCGGCACTGGAGAAGCCATTTTGAAGGAACCTACGCCAGACGTTGGGCGGTCCTAACCAGCCGTCGCAGGAAGCCGCTGTGCCGAATCAGCCAATGGAGAGATTGACAGCGTGCGAGGTCGTCGGAATATATCTGGGTTCCTTGCATATAAAACAATCTGATCCGCTGATGATGACGAAGACTTCCCAAGGACAAGGCTAAGGCGCCTGTATTCTGTGTTGCCCTGCTTTCAGAGCCTTGAGAGAGAAGAAAGAAAAAACGCCAAGTATGACTCTGGACCGACGGCAATACCAGTGGATGAAGAGGTTCCGGCTGTTGTTTCCTTCTCTTGTCATGTAGTATGTTCATGCAGTATGTACGTACTGCGCCACTCGCGGGCCGAGTCTTAGTTCCGCCGGCGATCAGTGTTCAACGTCGGCAGCAGAAACAAAGAGCGGTCCTGGGCTGAAGGCGATGAGGACCGATGAAGATCGATGGCCGACGGCCGAGTAGGCGGCTGGGCTAGGCTGGCGGGATCTTGAGTTGGTCCCAGACTCGGAGACTCCAAGACAATTGCCGGTGCGGCAGGGCCACGGAGCTGAGATGCGAAGGACAGAGAGAGAGGAAATGGGCCAAGGACGGATCGAAAAGACCAGGCGTGCCTCTGTACATTTAATATAAAAGACTATGTCGCCGCTCGCTTGAGGCACGCAGGAGGCACGATGGAGGCACGATGGAGGCACGCAGGCTGCACCGGTCGCTAAACGCTGACGAAGGCCGAAGCGGGCGGGCCAATTCCATCCTGGACATGGAACAGACCGGACTGGACATGGACTGGCAGCATGGACTGGCAGCGTTCGAAGGCAGCTTCAAAAGGCTTGGCAGCATTCATGGCAGCAAAAGAGGAGGCAACGAGAGCAACGCCGAGACTGCCAAGCCCCAGGCAGGAGCGCACAGTCCGAGCCTGCCTCGCCAGCTGGCCGCTCATGTGTTCAGCCAAGATGCCAGTCCAAGACTTCAGACAGCCACCACAGTCTTGGCTCGCTGTTGTCCGCGCACGCCCGCATTCCCGCAATCCCGTATCCCCAGGAGCCCAGGAGCCCGGGAGCCCACGACGGCAAGCCGGCCCTTTGCTGCCGATGGGACAGACACTCAGGGACTTGGAGGGACGCGGGACGCAGGACGCAGGACGCAGGACGCAAATGAGGTGGCGTGGAGTGACTTTGCTGCGCCAGCTACCTGCCACCTTTGGTTAGGTAAGTGACGACCAAGGAAACCTCCCTAGTATGGAGTCAATGCCGCTGATGTTGACGTGTACATATTGTGCCAAGACACGCAAGCTGTCGCTGGTGGGGCGTGGGGCCACCTTTTCTCTTCTCGCCAATAACATGTTCACCCGGTCTCAAACAATGGTCCGTGGAAGATAAGTTGGTACGCCCGCCTGGATAGTATGTACATATGCGAGCGAGAAAACACATACCAAAAGGAATGATGTGTAGCAATGGGGGCTTGCCAAGCTTTTGAGAGGCAACCACCAGCTTGCCTGCTTGGGCATCGCTTTGGCCACTAACAGCGACAATAAGTGCCAAGCGGAGGCCGAGGCGAAGGCGGAGGCGTGTCGCAGAAGCAAGCTACAAAGAAAGCGTTTCTGACGTGACGAGATACGGTGAGATATTGCTATTGGCAAGGGGGGGCGATGTGGGGCCCACGACGGGAACGGCCGTCCGAGACGAGATACAGAGTTCGGCATGTGTCGCGTCACGTGACAGAATCCTCGTCTTACATAATGTGTCCTTGATTTCGTTCAAATCCATCTGTGGGGTCTCTCTCGTCTGGGCTTGGACATGCACGTGACGTGAGGGGCGAAGGGCACGAAAACCCTAGGAGCAAAATTCAGAGCAGTCTGCTTCGTCAAGCCGCAAGCGACCGCAACAGCCCTCTAAAACGACTCCATCCCGGCCACCACATTCGCTCGTCGATACAGCATCGATAGGCGAATCTGAACATCAACACAACCGCGATCATGGCTGACGAATACGTATGTTTACTCCCCGACGTCTCTCGACGAAAAAGTCCCTGAGCCCCGACGATGGACAGTAGCGCCTAAGATGATGAACGACGTTGATGCCGATATCAAAGTCGATGTCATTTTTATTCTTACTGTCTGGAGTGGGGAGACATTTGTGCTGACGATGATTGGGGTACCCAGAATGCCGAGGAGGCCGCTGAGCTGAAGAAGAGAAGAACCTTCCGCAAGTTCTCTTACCGAGGAATCGATCTTGAGAAGTATGTTTAAAAAGCATACCTAGCACGCGCGAAAAACATTCGATACATCCACCCGCCGTTATCACGCTTCATCCGCTCGACCCGATGTCAATTCTTCCCCAAGCGTCCACGACTCCTTCATTGCATCCGACTTTTTTTTTTCCTATCTCAAGGAGCCTTGTACTGATGCTTTGTCCAGCCTTCTCGATCTCAGCTCCGACCAGTTGCGCGATGTTGTCCACGCCCGTGCCCGCCGCAGGATCAACCGTGGCCTGAAGCGCCGCCCCATGGGTCTGATCAAGAAGCTTCGCAAGGCCAAGCAGGAGGCCAAGCCCAACGAGAAACCCGACCTCGTCAAGACTCATCTCCGTGACATGATTGTCGTCCCTGAAATGATTGGTAGCGTCATTGGTATTTACTCAGGCAAGGAGTTCAACCAGGTGGAAATCAAGCCTGAAATGGTTGGCCACTACCTCGCTGAATTCTCCATCTCATAGTACGTGTTCTCTTTCTTTTTTCTCGGCCTGATACTCTCCTATCTATTTTTTTCTTGGTGGAAGAAGAAGGAGGAGAAAGGAATCAAACGAAACGAGAGGGCCAACATGCCGACCCTCAGGCACTAGAAGGCGATACCCAGAGTCATCATTTGCTAACTATTTCCTACAGCAAGCCCGTCAAGCACGGTCGTCCCGGTATCGGTGCCACCAACTCTTCTCGTTTCATTCCCCTCAAATAAGAAGGTCGTTTTGGTGGTTGGGGGTTGGTCTTGGGGGTGGTTTTTGCATTCACGGACAGTTTTTTCTCGGGCGAAAAAGGAATCGGGTTTTGATAGAGAGTGGCGATGCCTCTATCAAAGTAGCTGTGATGACTATGAGTACATGAATAGTACAACACGGATGCATCGTCACTTGCAGTTTTTTTTTTTTCTCTGATCATTTTGTCCTCAACCCCGCGTGTCCGAGTCGTCTAGCCATACCGTGAAGCCGCGCTCTTTTTTTCCCTCACATGTCCAATTCCTTGACTTGCGAACCCTGGCACCGACGTGGCATAGCCTGCAATCGATCTAAAACCCCGCAATCAGCTGAGCGTCCATCTCAGAGCAAACGGCACATCGTGCCATCGTGCCTTGCCATTCCATAAAGTTCTGCTCATTCAGCCGATGATTTCGGCCGTCAATCAAGGTTCATCAAGCAATGTTTCATTCGAGAGCTCGTCAAGACCGCCACGCCAAGTAAACGCCTCCTCCTCCCCCTCGACGCCCAAACGCGTCCTCCCCCCGGAGATAAGTGGGAAAATACAATCATACGATGCATTGATCATCACGTCATGAATGCGGCTGCTCCACGCGGTCCATTTTTTTTTGGCATACAGTAAACCATTCCATCCTGGGATTTACACATTCCTCATCAAACACGAATACCTTTTTTTTCGGGTGGTTTTATTTATTTATATACCTAAAAAAAAAGTTGAAAGATTGGAAGAAAAAGGGGGTGGTTATCCCCTCGCATAAAGATGTGGCGTGATGAAATCGTGGCACGGCTTTCTATTTTTCTCGTGGTACGCAGCACGGTACGTACGCATGTTGTGTCTTGTTTCCTGAAGGCGCAGGATGGCGCAAGGCAGAAATGGCGCAACTAATGGGCAGATGTACGATTGATGAACAGATGATTCTCGTGTCATTTTTCTGTCTCCATGCCCCCAACTCTCATATGTAACCAAGTAATTTAGTCGGAGATATAATTTAGTCGGAGATACGAACAGAAGCACGCATGGAAGTCCATTTTACAAGGCTGGACGGAAGGACATTTTGACCATTCACCGAACAAAAATCACTGAAAAAAAATCCCTATTCTTTAAAACAAAAGAAACCCGTACTTAAAGTCAGACGTGCTACGATGTATTTCTCCCTATACCAATGCACCATGTATACAAATGAGTCCGAATTCAGTTCGACGGCTTGCCCGCAGCCAGCTTATTCGCCTTCCTCTCCTCATCTTCGAGATGTTTTTGTCTATAGTGCTCTACAACGTGGTCAATATTAATCAACTGACCGGCCTGGATGTTTCGGGCCGCATGAGACTGGAGGGCTCTGTGTTGTAAATCAATGTCATATTAGCCAATGCGTGTTCCCGCAAATGCCTGGAGGTTCTTTCTTTCTTCCTTTCCTCTTTTTCTTTTCGTAATATGTAGAATCAGATAGAAAGACGGGGAGAAGTAGAGACAAGGAGACCGAAAAAAGTCACAATGAGGAATAAGACGTACTCGGGGTATGCAACGTCGACATGTCTGTACTTGGGCGTAACATTCTCAAAGAGGTTGCGGTCAAAACCAGCCTGCTCCATAGCCTTCGTGTGTAGAGCATTCGTCTCCTCCCAGTCCTCCTTCCTCGAAAGATGCTTGCTTATAAAGTTCGTGACAGCCGAGTCCTCACCCTTCTTAGGGACGAACTGATAGAATAGGACACCGCCAAAGAAGACGGCGACGGAAAGAATGGATCCTTTCTGTGAAAATTAACAAAATCTGTCAGTCACTTTCGCCCAGAAACAAGTTCTCCGTATCGCGCGCCACTGGGGAGACGGTGTCGAAGAGCGAGAGAAGGAAGCATGTCGTGTTTCTGCTATTTTTGGCGTACCCCAAAGGACTCGTTGACCTCGGCGGCCTTGTGGCCGTGGGCCTCGGATGCATAGCTTCGAGCCGCCCGTGGCAGATTTCGGGCTAGATTCACTGCCCTTTGTCGTGCGGCGAACATTTGTGGCAGATACTTGACGAGGTCGATTGATCGGCTGATCGTGGGTGAACAGACAAAGTTGGTCGACGAGTTCCGGAAGAGGTCCCCTGTCGACGACGACAAGATCGCGAGAGGCGGGTTCGAGTTAGGTAAGCAGGCATCGGCCAATCACATGCTTCATGCGGCAGACTGCTCCGTTGGGCAGGGGCGGGCCATTCCGCCTATTCCTAGGTAGCTGAGGTTCGACAACAAACAACTCTTTTTTTTTTTCCTTTTTTTATAACCCTTGCTCGTTGTTCCCTCTTCTTTCCTCTTCTTCTCTGATTCTTTTTCTTTTTCTCGACAGATACTTCGAGTTGGCAACCACAAACCCCACAATACAGTCTCTTGATTGAATCTTGTCATTTCGCCCCCCCCCTCCTCCCCACTCTCCACGCAGAAATGTCAGGTGTCATATTTGTTCCCTTCCCCGTCGTAAATCTGTCGACCTGAGGCAATATGAGACGACTCAGATTGCTACCACGAGCTATGTGACACCGAGAGTGGAATGTCTAAAGCAGATGCCGGGCCAAAAAGATTCACACATGAATGTCGGGCGAGGCTTCCACTCACAGCAGAATGAATTCTACCCAGGGCCATGTTTTTTTTCAATGGCACTTATGAGACCAAAAGGGCTTGCCTGCAAATAGAAAGTGCAAGCAACAAAAATTTCATTCACATCGGGGTGGCCATGCCAAGTTCGCATTGCGCACCTTGATTGGCTGAAGATGTGACTCGAAGAGCGAGTGCTGTGAAAAAGAAGAAACAATGTACAGGTATCACAGCGCCCGTGGCGGCGAATCGTGGTGGATTTCTCCGCAACGGTGAGCCCGACGCGGTAGTCTTTGCTGCCAATCGGGAGACAGGGGGAGGGTGAGCTGAGGGAGCCCAGTATAACGTTCTCCCATCTGGTCGTCGAGGGGCAGGTTGCATGGTAAGGAAATGCAGCTCCAGTTCGATATGCGGATATGGCGTGCGATATCACGGCATGTGATGTTACCCAGGTTGGGAAGTTAACCACCCCCAGCACGCTGGGAACTTCGTTCGAAGCTCCCTCGCAAAAAAGAGCGGGGACATGGGAAACGAAATTCATGAAATATGGGTGACAAGCCTCGTTTTCTCACCTTCCAACACGCGTTGGTTCTTTACATGTGTGACATCCTTATCGGTCACCAAAACCTCAAGGCTAAAGCTGTGCGTCAGGGCACGCCCATTGTTTGCAGCAAGGCTAGGGCATCAAGCCTTGTCTATCTACCTAGCTAGGTAGGTAGTCGAGGCTCGAGCAATCAGCAGCATGGGGCGCAACGACCCATTATATATCATCTTCATTCAGCCTTGACGTCGAGCTCTCATCGGCACTTTTCTTCTCCTCGGACATTGAATACGCTTCTCATCAGTCAGCATCGCTGTTTGTCGTGTTGAAAGCAGCCCATTGCGCAAGCCCAAAATACGAAGAAGTGGCAGCGTTCGGTGCTCACTTGGATCAACCCGAATCAATCTCTCGATTCAGGAGGAACGCTCTACTCTGTCGCATATCATGGGAGGGGAGGCGCCTGCCACCAGCAGCAAAGGCACGATGCGAATGATGGCACCTGCCAATGTGATGGCTTCTTCTGGTCGGTGCCAGTCGTCCGTACCTCATGACTTTGGTCCACTTCTCGATTCGACCCTTGACTCAGCCTTAAACTCATCATGGCCATGCGCAAATTCGCCAGCGTGGTCTACTGTCTCTGCCTCTGCCTCGGCCTCCAATTTCGCCGCCGCCGCCGCCGCCGCCGCCAGAGACGTTGGCTCTCCAGTCATGACGTCGTTTGTCGAGGTCATATTGCAGTGCAACAAATTTCAGCAAGATATCAATTCATTGTATGAGTTTTGGGTTTTGGACCACGACTCTCCCGTTGGATATATGCTTCCCCGGTTCGTCAGACAAATAGTGTGGGCGAGTACGGGATTTGAAGTCAACGACGCGAAACGAACGGTACATCTGAGGCCGAAAGTCGACCCTGGGGAGAATGTCTTTACTGCTTGCCAAAGAGAATTCGTAAGGCTGTGCCGACTCAACATGAGCCAGGTGGACGGGGTGAAGAAATGGGTGAAAACGTGGGACATTGAGGGCGACGCGGAGCACCACCCAATTCGTGGCGTCGGTGCCCATCTACTTGGTCTCAAGGTACCGTCTCCCCTTCGTGGGGTTTTCGGCATCGTCACGGCTGGAACACACATGAACATGTACACAATGACGGGGTCCGGAGAGGATGCGCGGATGCATATCTGGGTGGCCAAACGGTCAGAGACCGTGACGTATGCGGGAAAGCTTGACCAGCTGGTGGCGGGAGCCATGAGCGCGCAAGACGACAACGACGCGTTCAAGGTGCTCAGGAGAGAAGCGATGGAAGAGGCCGGGCTGGCGGTGGATGTCAAGACTGGGCAAGTCAGCAACCGGGAGGGCGAGTACGTGGGCACGGTCGAGCGCGGACCGTTGATTTCTTTCTTTGACAAGAAGGACGGGGTTGCTGGCAGCGAGCACGGGCAACTAGAGCCGGGGATTCGCTTCACGTTTGATCTGCAAGTAGACGCACGGTTTGTGCCAGAACCAAGCGAGCCGGAGGCGATAGCGGGATTCATGTTGAAGAATGTTGACGAGGTCAAGCGCGATCTCAAGAACAGGGCATGGAAGCCCAACTGCGCGCTTGTGATGCTCGATTTCCTCTTGCGCAAGGGACAGATGCAGCCAGAGGAAGATGCCTTTTTCCGGCATCTGAAACCTGCGCTTCAGCGTCGGTTGCCGTTCAGACGGATCTGACTCTTGTCTTGTCTGGACGTTTGCTGCGTGCCGCGCATGGCTGGTCGGACGTATCGGAATCGATAGCGGCCGTTGAGGTGAGCGAGGCGGAAACCTGAGGTTGTGTTTGTGTTTGTGTTTGTGTTGCTCCGAGCTGCACTTGAGGCTACCCGGGAGGGTGCACATGTGTACCTACGACCACCTTGTACAAAATAAACCTGTTCTGCGGACCTGCATCAACGCGTGTTTGTGCACATTGTTTGCATCTTTGTTTGTATCTCGACGATTTCTGTGTTTGTACGCACATGTGCATTTACATATGTAAGGTCTATGTACATGTATGACATGTGATGTGGATCGGCGTGTCTTGGCCGTCAAGTACCAACCTGTAGGTACCAAGCCTGCAAGAAAGACAAGCCAAGGACGTCCCGACCTTGCTGACACGCGCGGACCAGCCAGGAAAGCGAGCACAGCCCCCAAGCGTCCGTAGACCGTCGAGATGGCAAACGGAAATGCATCGCAACAACGCAGAGCAAAGACCATCAAGTCGTTGACGGCCCAGCCCCTAGAACCCGATGTAATCGACAGAAGTCGGCGTTTGACGTCGCGACTGCTGCGCTGTTCTCTGCACACCCGCCCCACCCAGCCACATCCGCCGCAAAGCACCGAGCCAGCCTTCCTCACGCAGCGCAAACAGGCGGCAGGGAAAAACCTCATTCTCCCCATGCATCGCCTCCCTCCCCACGCATCGTGGCCTCCGTTTGCACGGCACGCGAGGCAAAAGGCGACTTCTGTGATGACCCTGTCGTGCAGGTCTTATCATAGCGTCGGGACCCTCAACCCACGGTTCGCTCCCTCGTTCGTCCCCGACCACTCCTCAGGCGGTCCGCGATGACGACGGCCGACGATAGGCGCTTTGGGAGCTGCGTTTGTTGCGCGGGCCGTGTGCTGGGTGAAGTGCGTGTTCGTTGGGATGGTGGGGGTGTTCAAGGGAATTCTGGTGTGGACTGTCGTGTCGTAGAATCATGTCCTGATTAATATTCTTTTTTTTCCCTGCCTTTTTGGTGCTTCTTTTCTTTTCTTGACGGCTCAATATGCATGGATACATAGATACATGTGTGTGAACAAACGGTGAATGGACAGTCCGTTATCAGTTCGTAGGATATCAGCACTCTTCATGAAACCTTACTGCTGCACCCTGGGCATAGCGTTGGCATGGTCTACGTCCAGTCATCTCGTCACCAGCCATCACGGAAAGGGGGTGGTCCTTGCTTGTATTCTGACTGCAAGGCCGAACCCGCACATGAACGCGCGCCTCGCGGGGCTAGAGCTATTTTACCTGTATAGTAGTTGTGGCTGCTAAATCGTGCAACGAAAATCATCCGTCGTCACATCCGTAAAGACGCTGTTGTTCGTCTATATCTATACAGCAAATTGTGCTGCCAAATCATGAAACGTCATCACATCATCATCATCGTAAATACGTTGCTGTTCCCCTCTACGGGTGCTGCGCCCCGCCATCTACACATCCACGACACTTGCAACGTGCTCATCCCACCATTTCCTCCAGTCAACGACCTTGTTGTCCAGACGGGCGTCCTCTGCCGCAAACACAAGCGCATGACTGCGAATGACTTCCTCGAGCGTGCAGCCAACGAGTTCATTCTGGGCCCGCTCGGCATCCCAGCCGTGGTTCTTGACCTTGTCGCACGCCAGCACGAATTGCTGCGCGAGACCGGTGTCGCCGCCGCCGTGGCCGAGATCCGTCGTCGTCGGCTCGTACGTGGTGCTCTTGCCGGTGCGGAAGTCGTCGACGGTGATTGTCCGCGAATCGGCGTGTATTTCGCCGTCTTCGCCGTAAAAGTGACTCACGCGCTCGCATTGTCGCTTCGTCTGGGCCGACATGTGAAAGGTGACGCGCTTGGCAGGGCGGATACTCTCGGGCCAGGTCATGGTGACAAACTGCTCATCGCAGACGTTGTTGTCTGCTTCGTAGACGCAGCGGCCATACCACTGGCGCTTGCTGACCTCGTTCTTTGGCGTGGACGGGTCCCAGTCCTGGGAGAGGGCCTGGACGAGGACGTCATGGCGCTCTTCGTCCGTCTTGTAGTCCTCAATGTCGGGCACGACAATGTCTACGGGCCACTTGGTGTTGCCGCGGGCGAGGCCAACGCGATCGCCCATGTAAATGTTCTTGGCGGAGAATTTGCAGCCCTCGTCGCGCAGGGGGCACGTCATGCAGTTGGTTGCGTCGCCGGCGCCGGCGGGCTTGCGGCTCTTCTTGAAGAACTGCACCCCGCCGGTGGAGGTGATGAAGTCGGGGAGATGGCTTTCGCCGTGCCCGGCTCTGGCTGGGGCTGACAGCAGCCACAGAAGCAAATCAATGTCGTGACAGCTCTTGGTTAGCAGCGAGGGCGCTGACGTCTTGTCGTTTCGCCAATTGCCCCGGACAAAGGAGTGAGCAAAGTGCCACCATCCGACCGGCTCTGTGTGGACGACACTGTTGACATGTCCAATAACCATGTCATCCACCAGCAGCCGTCGCAACATCAGATTGTGAGGGCTGTAGCGCAAAACGTGTCCGATGGAAAAGATGTTGGATGCCTTGAGCGGCTTCACGGCCCGGTACATGGCGAGACAGTCCTCCATGTTGGTTGCCAGCGGCTTTTCGCACATGATGTCGAGGCCCAGGCCGGCAAGGGCAATCACGACATGGCGATGCATGTCATCCAGGACGCAGACGAAAGCGCCGTCCACGCCGTCCGGCAGCCCCCTTTCGCCCGAAGCGACCCGTTGCCGCCTCCTTTTCTCATACTCGACAAAATCTGTCCAGTCGTCAAAAGATTGGCCCTCCTGGGGTCCATGGTCGCCCCAGATATGCATCCGGCCCAATGTCTCTCGCTTATATCGCAGAGGCTCGCAGACCGCGCTCACGACGCCGTTGCACGCTGTTTCGATGGCGTGTGCGTATGCTTTCCCACGGGAGCCGGCACCGACGATGATGAAACGGGGTGGATTTTGGGACATGGCGGGCCTGTCCAAAGACTCGACGGCCTTGTTGGCGAGTTCTGGATCGACAACACCAGCCATGATGCTGGATGGGTCGAGGAAGTCGGGAATGACGCTGGGAATGACGACGGAAGGAAGCTGGAGATGGCGCCGTCACCCACAAGCAGCGTCGGCCGGACGTTGGTCAGTCTCGAGTAGATAGATGCCTGGCGACGACGGGATGCTGCTCTCTGTGAACCAGGACCAGAACCCCAGAAAGACAAGAGGTCTGGCTGGCTGGTGTCAGTATGTCAGGCGGCTGACAGTGACAACCTTTTGCCTTTTGTTGGATGCGCGGCTTGGCGGCCGCCAATCAGGTCGGCGGTATTGAGAATCGGGTGGGCACTTGAATGGGCCCAGCTGCACAGCACTCTGGAGTCCGTCTAGAGTCCGTCTGGAACTCATAATATGCAGCATTCTTAGTACAGAGACATCCATCCAATCCATTATGTCATCGTTCCGACCCTCCTGTTGTCAGAGAGGAAAAAAAAAAAAAAAAAAAAAAAAAAAAAAAAACCCGAGCTTCAACTCCAATTGTTGCACCCCCACATCAGAAGCAACATCAACCCCTCCTTCGTGCCGCCGGACGGCATGGGCTCCGGTGGGAATATTCTTGCCTCTCGATCCTCGAACGCCTCCGTTGCGGCTGCAAGCATTCTCTGTGGCGGCTGCAAATGCACACACCGTGCCACCCATTGACAAAACTCACCAGGACGATTGTCCATTCTTACCCCCTCATACTCTTTCCGTCTAGTTGCTGTCATGACTGACCGAAAAATTGGACCGTCTGGCACCAACGCCTCGCCATCCAGTGTAACCGATGATCCTCTGGTCTGGATCGATTGCGAGGTGCGTTATGCGATCTGCTCAGTGATGAGAGTAACGTTGCCAATTTTGAAAAGATGTCACTACCATCCACCCCTTCCCCCCTTTCAACCTGACGGGGTTTTGGATGCAGAGTAGCTAGCTCAGCATTTGAAACAAAAAAAATCTAAAAAATCTAAAAAGAAAATTTAGTAACTTACAAAGTTGTGCTCCACGTAGATGACGGGCCTGAACCCGGACTCCGACGTCATCATCGAAATTTACTGCATTCTGACCACGGGAAATCTTCAAGTCATAGACGAGGAAGGCTATCATGCCGTAGTACACTGTCCCGAGCACCGGATGAATCAGATGGATGAGTGGTGCACACGAACCCACGCCAACTCCGGATTGACAGCCGCCGTCTTGGCCTCGACAACAACACACGAACAGGCCGCGCAAGGCCTGTATGAGTACATCACCAGATTTATACCCGAGAGGCGGAGAGCATTACTCGCGGGAAACAGCGTACATGCCGATCGGGCATTTTTGAGGTTGGGACCTTATGCCAAGGTCGTCGACCATTTGCACCACCGTCTTTTGGATGTTAGCGCCATCAAGGAGGCCGGGAGGAGATGGTCCCCTGCCGAGGTGATTACCAAGGTGCCCATGAAGAAGGGACGGCACCTTGCTCGGGATGATATTCTGGAGAGCATTGAGGAGGCGAGATATTACCGGGATATCATTTTTCGGCGAGCATAACAATTGAGGTCGTAGCGGTTTTCGTTGAAGAGACGATTGGCGTTAGAATGGCGAGAGCTGGTTCGAAAGAGCAGAATAATTGTTCTGTGACTTTCCCAAGAGTCAGGCCGGAAGTGGGCTTCCAAGAGGAATGTTTTTCGGGTCGCGGCCAACCTTGAGCGCCGCTCGGTCGAATGTCAGACAGACAGATAGATAAATGGACAGCAAGACACATAGTCGTATCAATTTCCCCCAATAGTCTGTCCGGCAGCTTGCCCCCGCCACTTCTTGTTGAGGCTCATTGGATCCCCTGGGTGACAAGACCCTGGCTGGCCTGCGTGTTACGAGCTGCCTAAATAACTGTGTATCACATCCAGGGGCACACTGTACAAAATCAGTTTTGCACGTGCAACTTACACAGTGCAAAAAAGGACGATCATCCCTCCAAGCTACCAGCCGACCCCTCCATGGTTGATGATAGCTCATTAACCTGCCCCCACCCTACGTCAACCCAGCGGACGGAGCTTCCCCCCCTTCTTCATCTGCCTCTCTTCACAAAGCGCTCCCTCATCCTCTCGAGATTTCGCCGATTCCATCTTGCATTATTACCAATACACAGATCTGGTCTATCGTACGCCCTTTTAAGCACAGAAGCATTCCTTTCGACATCGGCCATAATGGACGTCCAGACCGTTCAGTTCCAGCCTTTCCAGGACCAAAAACCCGGCACGTAAGTGATGAAGCAAAGACCACGAATGGCCTCCCGTGATGGAACTCCCAATAAATTGAAGAAAAGAAATCCACAGCAACCATCAAAACGTTGGTTCGACCTCAAAATAAAGCTAACGCCCGTTTCTGTCTAGGTCCGGTCTTCGCAAAAAGGTCACCGTCTTTCAGCAGCCTCATTACAGCGAGTCTTTTGTCACAAGCATTCTGTTGTCCATTCCCGAGGGCGTAGAAGGTAATGAAAGACTCGGACCAACGTGGCTGTTCCATCGCTCATGACGAAAAGCCCCATATCGAGGAGTTGCTAATATGGTTTCCTTGACGCAGGCTCATTTCTTGTTATCGGTGGTGACGGTCGCTTCTGGAATCCCGAGGTCATCCAGCTGATCGCCAAGATCAGTGCTGCTTACGGCGTCAAGAAGCTTCTCATTGGACAAAATGGCATTTTGTCCACGCCGGCTGCTAGCCACGTCATTCGATTGCGAAAAGCTACGGGTGGCATCTTGCTGACCGCCAGTCACAACCCAGGTGGTATGTGACTTCGAACGTGCTTTTGACCGAAACAGCCAAGAAAAACAAAAGACAAACATGCAAAGACAAGGCGGGTACTAATTTGCACTTTTCAAATTACTGCAGGCCCTAAGAATGATTTTGGCATCAAGTACAACTTGGCTAATGGTGGCCCCGCCCCCGAGTCCGTCACAAACAAAATCTACGAGACCTCCAAGACCCTCACGTCGTACAAGATTGCTTCCATTCCCGATGTTGACATCGCTACCATTGGCTCCAGGACCTATGGCTCCCTCGAGGTCGAGGTCATTGACAGCACTGCTGACTATGTTACCATGCTCAAGGACATCTTTGACTTTGACGTCATCAAGAGTTTCTTCAGCTCCCACCCAGACTTCAAGGTCCTCTTCGACGGTCTCCACGGCGTCACTGGGCCGTACGGCAAAGCCATTTTCGAGAAGGAGCTGGGGCTCACGGGAGCTACGCAAAACTGCATTCCTAGCCCCGACTTCAACGGCGGTCACCCCGACCCCAACCTGACGTACGCCCACTCTTTGGTTGAAGTCGTCGACAAGAACAACATTCCCTTTGGAGCTGCCTCGGATGGAGACGGTGATCGAAACATGATTTACGGTGCCAATGCTTTCGTCTCTCCCGGTGACTCTCTTGCCATCATCGCCCACCACGCCAAGCTCATCCCCTATTTCCAGAAGAACGGTGTCAACGGCCTCGCCCGGTCCATGCCCACCTCGGGTGCCGTCGATTTGGTCGCCAAGGCCCAGAAGCTGGACTGCTACGAAGTACCCACCGGCTGGAAGTTCTTCTGCGCTCTCTTTGACGCCAAGAAGCTCTCCATCTGCGGCGAGGAGAGCTTCGGAACTGGCAGCGATCACATCCGCGAGAAAGATGGCCTGTGGGCTGTCATCGCATGGCTGAACATTATTGCAGGCCTAGGCGTTCAGAACCCGGGCGTCACTCCTTCCATTAAGCAGATTCAAAAGGATTTCTGGACCCAATACGGCCGCACCTTCTTCACCCGCTACGACTATGAAGATGTTGACTCGGACGGCGCCAACAAGGTCGTCGGTGAGCTACAGAAACTTGTTGCTGATACCAGATTTGTTGGGAGCAAAATTGGAGGTGAGACTACCCTTCTGTTCCCTCGCATTCATATTTTCCATCCTCTTTTTTTTTTTTTTTTTAAATTATGTTGGCACTAACGTCGTTTCTCCC
This sequence comes from Claviceps maximensis, assembly GCA_018360255.1. NCBI lineage: Eukaryota > Fungi > Ascomycota > Sordariomycetes > Hypocreales > Clavicipitaceae > Claviceps > Claviceps maximensis. The sequence continues at coordinate 40,379 of SRPZ01000054.1, forward strand.
CAATCCAGACCGCACAGTCACCGAGGCCGGCAACTTCTCATACACCGACCTAGACGGTTCCGTCTCTTCGAACCAGGGCCTATATGCACGCTTCTCATCTGGCAGTCGCATTGTCGTTCGTCTATCAGGCACCGGATCCTCGGGCGCGACCATTCGTCTCTACATTGAGCAGCACAGCAGTGACCCTTCGACATATGACCTAGATGCGCAGGACTTCCTCAAGGCAGAGGTCAAGTTTGCGACCGAGTTGCTCAAGTTCAAGGAACACGTTGGCCGTGATGAGCCCGATGTCAAGACCTAAACGTTGCGTACCAAGGGTCGTGGGGTTACACAAGGTGCATTGCTCGTCGGTCAACGTCGGATATTTGCAGGATGCAAGCGGTTGATGAGCACAATGACACATACAATGAAGAAAAGGGTTGTCCAGCACAATAACACATGTAGAGGAAGGAGTCCTGACCAGCATGGTCACACACGCAGAAAAGAAAACGGTTGTTGACCGTGAAATCACATATAGTGCAGAGACTGAGAGAATCGTCGACCAGCACAATAACATAAAATACAAAAGGATAAAAACAAATCTGTCGCATTCTAGCATTTGTAAAGAAAAGAAAACTCAAAAATTAAAGAAATCGAAATATGTGAGCGAAAGTGTATTTTTCCTTTCCCTTTTGTCAAGTGGTTCAGGACGGGAATTTGTACATGGAGATATAAGTGACCGCTATGCGTTCGAACTTTTAACTCATGGGAATGAGCATAAGAATGGGAGAAAACACCCAAAAACGAGACGCGTGGAAGAAAGGCACAGGAGCGTGGTGAGACAATATACCTCCGCAACCTGGTATCGTCTGCAATCTAACATCGTACAACCTGATCGTCCACATCCTGGCATCGTCTACAATCTGGTGTCATGCATACCTCTCAACCGCCTGTTCATGCCACGAATCACAATCTGGCTCCCCACGGTAATCGACACGTTGGCATGATTCGATCCCCGACCCAACAGCTCAACCTAGCGTTTTGTGCGTGAATGACTTGTGTCCGTCCTCGTCCCGCTCATCACCCAACTTGCGTGTTACCCCTGGAGAACATGATGTCGTGTCGACGAAGGAGGCTGGATGATTTGCTCAAAGTACTGCGCCGCTGAAGCGTTGACAAAGATCAGTACGGTTTCATGGTTGTTATCGGACATGTATGCCTGGGGGGTTTCAACAACAAAAATAAAACAAAAAAACAAAAAAAGAAGAAGATCTTGAAAAAGGGCGAAAAAAAAAATCTTAAAAAAAGAAAAAAAAGGGGACCCTTTCATTACCATCTTTTTGAATGAATTCAAGCTCGAAACCCCCCATGGGACCTTTTCTCTGTCGTTGCTCCCGGTATTCTTGACAGAATATGTGCACCTGCACGCCCATGAGATGTATTTTATCTCGCGAGATTCGCTTGAGCCATGTTTTTGAGTTTGCGGCCGCGGCGTTTGATACTGAGGGTTCGTTGTTAGTATTCATGGTTCTTTCAGCCCTCTGTCCATTCTTCTCTCTATCTGTATATATATAGATAGATAGATAGACATGACATGTATCGTTAAACTCCTGACAGTACATGCTACTGCGCTTCCAACACGTGCGGGACAAAACACTCACTGAATATAGTCCAGACGGGACATTGACGCAACGGCCCTTCCCACACTGCAGAGTGAAGACGGATGTTGTGCGATGTTTCCTCTTCATATACGAGCAGGGCATGGTAAAAGCCGTCGTCCCATATGACACTGCAGGAAAAAAAAAAGGTCAACACATGGAGGCTGTGGAATCTGGTTTCCTACCCCCCTTGATCCCTATTTGTCTCTGCACCTTTCTCCCCCTTTTCTTGTCCTTTGTATACGTTCATTGCGTGTGGAAGCAGAGACTTACGCCGAGAATACTTTTCTCTCCCCCTGTAGACACAGTTCTTCGGCGCAGAACTGCCGCGTCAAGCAACTATGTGCCTTGAGCGAGATGAAGGTGCAATACATGAGAACGAGCTCTAGATGTGGAGATACAGGGTAAGTTAGCTGCCTTGGTTTTCGCACTTGCCTTTGTTTTCGCACTCCTATATCAAGAGGTTTGTCATCTTCCTTACGAAGCCAAATCCAACATACCTTCCCATGATCGAAAAAACAAAGTAGCCCATAGTTTGGAGGCATTCTCGCTTGCACTCCATCTCATTAGACGGAGGGAGCTGCCGTCTCGCTCGACACACAGGCGGTGGGCACCTCGAAGGGCGAACCAAGGCTTGTTGTCCCTGAGTATTCGTAGGAGAACGTATGCGCAGTTATTCTGGGAATTGTTGAAGACGGTGAGGGACAGGGTATCTTGGTCAAAGGATCTATTATAAGAGAAGGAGGAGAGGAAGACACACACAAACAAGTCAGTTGGGATTGTTCAACAAAGAGCGAGAAGAAGAAGAAAAGGGGGGGGAGGGGGGTTAACACAGCACAAGATCGAAGGAACAACGTACTGTCGAAAATAAATCTTGGAGTTCATGGGTATGTAGTGGCTGCCCATTTTCTTATGCGGTCCCAAAGACTTTGTTCTGGGGAGTTTTTTTTTTTTTTTTTTAGTTTTTAGTTTTTTTGGCCAGAATTAGAAACTCGAAGGCTCCCTTCTCGGTGTGAAGCAGAGGGATGCGTGCGGCATGTATGTTTATGCAAACTCACCGTCCCACATTTGTAAAGGGCGTTTTCGACGACAAGGGTATTGAGAAGACGCTTTCGGCCCAGTGAGGAGTCTGTTTTTATTTTCAATTGTCAGTGGGCTGAGTTGTCCTGGAGTCTAGATGACCACAGTCTTTGATATACTTTAATGACGACTGGAGAAAACTCACCGGATCCACCTCGTACATGAATCCCGTATGCCTCAGCATAACCGGACCGGCTTTGGCAACTAACGGCGTAGCTGACATTGGAGTCAGCCAGCCAGCCTTTCGTCATTCTAGCCCCCTCCTCTTCTTTCCCAGACAGCTACGTGCTGAAAAGGGGGCCTTCTGTATACACGCACGACAAAAGAAAAACGCAGGCAGACGGGTCCAGGACATAAACTCACCAAGTCCCCTGGCTTCTCTTAGACGAAAAATTAGACCCCTCAGGTTTTCCATGGCCGCAAGGTCAAAGTCGGATGATCTATAAGATAAGAAGGGCAGAGAAACAGGTAGCAAAACCCCTCCCTCCGGAGAAAGAAAGCGTCAGCGCTGAGAAACTCAGGTTCAAGTGCCACTGCGAAATTTCAGAAAGAAAGGGAGTAACAAGAGGACTGCTTCACCTGAGCAAGACATTCCGTAAGAGCAAAACATATCTGTTGTAGGTCGCGAATCTCAAGGGTAGCGGCTGACCCCCAGCCTCGCTGGTCAGGACAGAATACATGTCTCGCCAGCGGGTTTGCGTGGTGCGGGATCGATCCTCATAGTGAGTCTGGATGTCGCGCAACGAACGGCTCAAGCACGGCAGCAGGGTATTCAGATGGTTTAGCACAAACTGGATCTGATCACGATGCACTTGAGCTACGTCGGCGAGGTGTCGCAGACAGCGGGCGGTGATGCGCATCTCCGTTATGGTCATGGCTAGTGCAGAATCGATGGGCTCCTGAATGGCGACGCGGAGACCTTCAAGCTTCAACCAGATATCGTCGGCACGCTGAGCCTCGAGGTAACAGCCCTTGAGGAGCGTGATATCGTCCGGTGGTACCGGCGGAGGTGCTGGTCGTGAGTAGGTTTCTGCCATGTTGAAAAAGTTGTGGAATTCCACGAAAACAATGGTGTTGAAGAAAGGGTAAAAACAAAAGAGTGGTAACGCCGTTTCTACCGTGATGAGCCCCGAGTGGTGTACCTTTGCTCGTCCACGACAACACGCCTTCAAGTAAGAGTAAGCAAGAACTGGCTTCTATCAGCGTAGTGAGTCATCGTGGAAGAGCTTGAGAAGACTGAATCTGGTAGTTACGTGGCCGAAGGAGTTTCAGCTCTCCACGTGGCCCATCGTTTTATTTCTAGAAAAACAAATGAGTAAGAAATACTAAAACAACACGACAAGTATAAGCGGAAGTTTCGTTGATGGCAATGACACCAGGTGGGTATTGAGGCCAAAGGAGAGAGAGAAGAAAAGGGCGGTCTCGAGCATGGGTTGTCTATGAATAGCCAAGGCTGGGGGCGTACATTGTATGTACATATGTATGTGTATGTGTATGTATGTGTATGTATAATATATGTGAAAAGACTAGACGGCCTCGGGCATTGGACGGACGACTGAGTTCGCATTCCACCAGTCTTGGTAGGAAAGAAGAGAGAGAGAGACACGAAAACGCACAAAACACACGAGCTGACACACCTGGGCATGCCATGTAGTCGGACAGCGGAAACTTGCCGGACAGAGGTGCTCCCACGTCGGCAGGCACGTCGGTTTCTGCATTACACTTCCGTCCCGTCGTCTACCCAGCAGTACACACACAAACCTATGTATGAACTGTATGATCCGTATGTATGTATGTACGTACTGACTATGTACGTATACACATCCACATACATGTGTCCCCGGCCGCCCACGCGGACAGACAGTATGAGCGCAGCAAAACGGAAGGAAGAAAAGGAACCCCCGATAACCACGCACTGCCTTCCAAGAGCAACAATGAGCTGTTGTCGTCTTGTGCACTTACATATGTATATATATATATATGTGTGTGTGTGTGTGTATGTGTACTCAACCATCAAGCCCACACACCCCCCGTTTTCCCTCGTCGCTGGCAAAGACACCACAGACACGATGGGGCCATGCCCAAGGTCGACACGCTCGCTCACAAGCAGTACGACGGGCCATGGCCATGGCCAGCACCAACAGAATGTCTGCTTCACACCGGTTTTTGCATTCTCCATGCCTGCCTCTCACCACACGACTCGTCCACGAAAATGGGCCGGCTGGGAAGGCGGGGGGGACCAGACCACTGTGAGGTCCGGCCTGGCACCCGACTAGACACCGCACTGCATTTGCATGCTTATAGTTGCTCGACTGTATGACAGGGCTAGGGGGGTTCCCACGGACTAGACCGGATCTAGATCGGCACTTGCAGGTTGCATGATGGATGCCGCAGCGTGGTGCGTGGTGCGTGGTGCGTGGTGCGTGGTGCGTGGTGCGTGGTGCGTGGTGCGTGGTGCGTGGTGCGTGGTGCGTGGTGCTTGGTGCTTGGTGCTTGGTGCTTGGTCGGTGGCCGATGGTCGGGGATGCCGGACGATGTTCAGCACACGGGGTTGCTGGTGCTGGTCGGAATGCCGCCGCCGTCGTCGTCTCGAATGGTGGTAGATCGAGGTCCTGCAGACGAGGAGGAGAGAGCATGAGCACTCATGAGAAGAGCATGGGAAGGTCTGGCTCTCCTTTGACCCATGGGAGCCCAATGCGGCAATAAGTGGGCCGCTGCATAATACTCGGGGTCATTCTGAAATCCGGGGTTTCTGGGGTTTCTGGGATCTGGTTCGGGTTCTGGGGAAAGCGCCTCTACTCAGCCATCCCAAGCTCGGTTTCAACCTTCTCAGGACTGGGCTGCTACCATTCCATGACCGACTTGACACCAATCAGTGTGGCTGACGGCCGGTGGCTGACGATTGACCTGCCTGTTCATTGTCCACAACTCCAAACTCACCGAGCCATGCGTGTCACCACCCACGACGACGAATGGCACAACCAGCACATGAATGAACGCTTGGACAACCGCGGAGCAGAACTTTCGACCATCACGACTTGACGGGTGCAATAAATCGTTTCAAATATAGTTGTACTCATACAAAGACCCTTCGACGCGCTGCCTCGCTTTCGGTTCACGCACTCATGATCAAAGGGCTCACGATAAAACGTCTCAAGTCTCCATGCGGTGAACCAGCCGCCCTTTCATCATCACTAATAAGCGAGACCCGATACCATTCATTGATTTCCGCACCTTGTGTATAAGTGTGTGTGTGTGTGTGAGAGAGATAGAGAGAGAGCAAAAAAAAATAAAACCATCAAAGCAAAAATGTGCGCTTGTGCCGTCAAGCGCAATCATACAACACCGCCCTGCCCAAAATATAAAAAGGAAACATGTCTGCCGAAGCACGGGACTAAAGTACAGTAAAAATGCTCGACTCAACCCCCGACTACCCATTAATTCATTTACTCGGATTCAGCCTCGGCCTGGTTCAACTTGTTAGTCCCCTATCAGCTGACAATGAAAAAAAGAAAAGAAGAAGAAAAGAAAAAGAAAAGATGAACAGGACGCTGCGACTTACCTGGAACGCGGCCTTTTCATCTTCATATCGCTTCTTGTCGGCAGCAGCCTTGGCCTCATAAGGACCACGCTGCTTGTCGTTCAGGGCCTTCCAGCGCTCACCCAGGCATTTACCGACTTGGCCAAAGGTGATGTTGGGGTTTTCGGCGCGTACATTCTCACGCTGCTCGTTGGCAAAGAACATGTAAGCGGAAAGACCACGCTTGGGACCTCGCTCTATGTAATTGTCAGTTGGTGATGTCTGCTTGGACACGAGACATCATCATCATCATCATCATGTGATGAAGGAAACGAGGAGGATCAGAAAAGGGCAGAAAGGAAAGAAAAACTCACTCTTGTCCTTGGCGTCCTTCTTAGAACCACGCTTAGCAGCCTTGGGCATTTTGAATGTGGTGGACTGGGAACGAGTATTAGTATGCAAGAGTGACTCGAGGCAAATGAACATGGGACTTGGTGCAAATGACGAGGCGAGAGTGGTCTTCCCCAATCATTGCAAACGCAAACAAACGCGCGAGGAAAGGGATGCGCAAATTGAACGACGGGGATAAGTGACGCGGAGAATCAGAAAGAATGACAAGGCAATGCGATGCGCATTCACGACGACCCACTCTGCGCTCTTATTGAGTCTGTTTCTGAGAGAAAAAGAGGGAAGATGACAGAGAAGGAAAAAGAGAGGCAAGTTCGACAGATGACTGACAAGACAGATAAGACTTACCTAGAAAATCTCTGGCAAAAGTTGGAAGAACGAAAAAAATGTGACGGGAACAATGTCGTCTGTCACTCATGTGCAATGGTTAGCCATACTGCTGGGTCACCAACGGCGGCGGCGCATCGAAAAGAACAAGGAGATTGAGCGAGCCAGTTGAAAGGGCCATCAAGCACGACGACGCAAGCCGGCGCATCATACGCAGCGACACTCTTCGAGAACGAGTCCTTTTTTTTTTTCAAATTCGTTGCCAGAGCCAAGCGCGGCAGCATAAAATAAAGAAGACAAGAGGTCCAGCGAAAAGTGGTGGCAGCGGAATGATGCGAAGGATGCTCGTGATGCAAGTGGCCTGGTATTGGCGGCAGTGCAGGCATAAGGCAACGGTACTCACCAAAAAAAAAAAAAAGGCCGTCGCGTTGTGTGTTGTGAGGTGAAGCGCGGGAGGCGGTTTGTATGGGAGAATTTGGGTGGGAAATTTGTATGGGAGAAGAGGAGGGGGGAGAGAGAGCCTTTTTACTATGGGCGCAGGGCGGGCGAGTGATTGTGGGTTGCGCGCGCGACCCAGAAGCGTGTGGGAAGCGTGTGGGAAGCGTGTGTGTGTCCAAAGTGGAGGAACGCGGCCGGCACAAGTCCAAGTCCAGGTCTGGTCCAGGTCTGGCCGTGACCACTCCCCCAAAAAGTCGCAGGTCCCTAGTCCACCCATCAGCCTGCCCAGTCCTGCCCAGCCAAAAGCCTGGTCCAGCCAGGTCACTGCGACTGACGCCAGACACGCCAGGCCACACCAGGCCACACCAGGCCACACCAGACACAAGTCCCATCCGTTACGGGTCACGGACGACGGGTGTGTGGACTGCCCTACCAGTCCAGACTAACCGGACAGACGCCTGCCTGCCAGCCAGCCATCCAGCCAGCCAGCGAGAGCCCTGCCAGGTGCGCCTTCCAAGATTGGGGCTCACAGCAGCTTGGGGCGTGGCCTTGCACTTGCTACCACTTGCTCGCACTTGGTAGTTGCGCCTGCCCAACATGCTATTTTCGTGAGGTGCCAGCCATATTCACCTTCAAGGTTGTTTTGCACCCACCCACATCAGCACACACACACACACACACACACACGCGCACACACTGGTCGCTCAACGCTGTCACACATAATGAATGGCTCAGTACCGTACCTGCGTGAGTAGATACCTGCACAATTCGATAACCGAGCACACTGATATCCAAGTACCTACTACCTTTTCTATGAACACCTACCTACCGCGAGTAAGTACTCACCTGCCTGCTCACCTACCTTTCTACCTACCTAGGTAGGTAGTCAGTACCTGCACAGATACTTCATGTATCAAGGCGTACAACCGAGCGCAAAAAGCAAAGATCGCATGGGCGTGGCATCATGGCATCATGGTGGTGTGCCGCGGCCACGTCTGGGCTGAGAAAATATGCAAAGTACCTACCTAGGTATTTCGTAGTATCTGCTACTTGCACTTACATAACTTGGGAGAAGAGAAGACCGCCTTTGCAATAAGCTGCGTGGTATCTCATACTATTAGGCAGCTGCCAACATACCTCAAGGGATTGTTATGGGCGTCGCTTGCCAACATTAATGCTTCATTTCGCTCACGCGGTACCTTCCGGTACCAAGTCCTACCAGACTAGGCACTAGAGCAGGCAAGAACCTACCTGGTAGTAAGAAAAGAGGGGTCGCAGACAGAGAGGCATGAAAAGACGGGGTATCATAGGTGGGCAGGAGCAACGCAGCAGCAAAGAGTCGGGCACGTCACCATTGGAAGATTACCTGGTACCCGGCTAAGAAAAAAAAGGCGCCAGAGCGTTCCTCCCTTCTCCAATCTGCGCCGAGTACGACAAGGTACAAACAGACCGTGGCGCAACCAGACAGTACAAGCACCCCTTCTTCGGAAGGAAGGAGCATTCTCGTGCTCACACTCCCACCCTCGAAACAACACACTCCTTGCCTCTCAGCCAAGTCTGGCACGCGTTGTGACTGTCCTGACGTTGCTGACTGGCTGTCCCAAGGTGGGCGGGGACCGTGGGGCAGGCACTCAGCACTGATGCCCATGCACGCGTTGAGAAGAGAGATGGATAGGCTTTTGTTTTTTGTGCGATACTGTGAGGGTACATGCGTTGCGCGGATGGTTGCGTTGAGGCAGGGTATGATGGCTCTGTACTGTGTTGCACGTCGCCATGTACGCACTGTATACAGTACTGATGCTATCGTCGCGAGACAGCTTTGTTACAACCAATTGACGATTTGAAGACAGTATCTATTCCGTTCCCGTTTTGCCGTCCGATTTTGCCGTGCTGGTTTCATTTGTTTTATGTGATTGTTTTGTTTCTGCATCGCCTCTGACTCTTTTTTTACCTTGAAGACAAAGAAAAAATACCTCAATAGTGAATCAAAGGATAGGCATGACTGGCAGTGCCTACTGGCAAGGAAGTCAGTGGCCACGCGAATGGCGAGTGGCACTAATGACTGTGAATCAGCCCCAAAAAAAATCATCCAAATTGCTGGCTTCTCCGTTGGTGGTGCACTGGTCTCCGCCACCACTCCGGCAACAAAGCAGCCTGACCAATGTGTCTGGATAATCAAACAGGGGAATGGGAGCGAAAGGGGGCGGGGGTTTCTCCTGACCCTAAAACTTGCAGGCTCCGGCAGCAGGAACATTGGTTGATCCAACTTCATATTCTTATTTGCGTGCGTGCCATCCTACCTAGGTAGGTACCTACCATTCTACCTGTCTAGTCGACAATGTTTCTCAACTCGTTCGTCGTGCAAAGCCACGGGAACGGTACTGAGACTCCATGGTGCCGCGCATTCCTCAAATGATAAGCCAACTGAGATGTGCTTTTTGTAATCGAAGATGGGTACTTTGGTTTCTCGAACCTGGAACAGCGTTTTTGTTTCGTTCGTGATATGGTTGCAAGCCTGACATTGATGTCTGTTCTGACTGACCAATGCTACTCACCCGCCCGGTTTGCCGGCTGGCTCTTACTAGTAGAGACAGGACCAGCAGGGGATGCAGACGCAAGCCGGTTTACCTGACAAAGTGCGTATGTATGTACATACTGTACATGTGTATGTATGTACATATGCACATACATATAATAGGTGGGATGGAGGGGGCAAGCATAAGAAGGCGTTAAAAAAAGCACCAGATTCTGTAGCAGCCCGGGATGTGTACGGCTGGCTGTTGCAGTGGTGTGAGTGTGTAAGGCAAATCAGGGGAGTGGAGGGGAGGGAAGGGAAGGGAAGGAGGGGAGAAGGAAGGCAAGAGGGAGGGAAGGAGAGAGGGAAGGAAGGAGAGCTCCGTCGACACAGCTTCTGCATGCCTCGGCTATTCCGACCACCTTGCTCAGCTCAAACTAATGAGAGGTTCTCGCCATGAAGCACCACGCACCACGCACCACGCACCACGCATTAGCTACGGAAGATGCGCATCAGCAGTAGTACACATGTAATACTTGTCTGCATGCAAAGTGACTCGGACGAGGTGGTGACGTGACAGAGGTAGGCGAAGAGCACGGCGCGTGGAGCTGCAATTCGACGACTGTGGCGTTGCATAGCACACGCCGCCGACCCCGACCAGACGAAGAGGAAACGGCAAGAACGAAACACCAGGAAACGACAGGAAACGAAAACGACACGGTGGCGGTCCGCCCGAACCACGCAGGCCGCCAAGCGCAAGGTACACCCAGAGACTTGGGCGGATACGCGACACACCAATCTTTCCTGTGCCGAGCCAGCGCCCCTTGTTTCTGATACTGTGCTGTACCTGGCGCTGCGCGTCCCCCCTGGGCGGGTCCTCGCCCTCAGTGCACCTTTCCGACACTTTGCTGCCCCCCAGCCAAGTGCCTCCCTCCCAATTCCACGTCCACTCACTCTTCTCTGCCCGTGTCGTGGAGGCTCGTGGTGGTGCCATCGTCAACCCTCATCTCATCGTCAACCTATTTGCCAGGGATGATACATTTGAAAATTAATAAGGACAATGGATACGTGAATGTTGACAATTAGGATCCAACAAAGTTAGCCACATCAACAGCCGAGTCAATATCTGCATCTCGAGTCCTACGCAGGTGATATCTACCACTCTTTTGATACTTTCGACTTGGACGACAAATGCCGAGGTTAGGTAATGTCCACCGGTATCACGCCCCGTTTGCGCCGTAAGCATGTCGTAATCACCGAACCGCATCAGGTGCATGTCCGTCGATGCATCACTGTTAGCCATAGGCTTTCCCGCTTCTGTGGAAAATCCGCATCCGCAGCAGATCTGATCTCATCTCATCGGCTCCATGCGGAACTAGAGAAAAGGGGGGGGGGGAAACTAGAACGGCGCGCCCTTCAAGCTTTTGAATCCATGTGTCCGCGTTGCCCTATCATGTCCATGGTGAAGTACCTTTTTGGATTGTTCGGAGTTTTTCTCTTATTCCGAAAAAAAAAAATACAACCCTCATCATAATTCCAGGGGTCGTCTTTGTCTTGTCTTTACTTTTTTTTTTAAAAAAAGGACTAAGAAGGAGGATTTTTGGATAGCGGCGTTGAACTCATGGGTGCCTTGTACACGTTGCTTTCGAATCACTCTAAAAAGGAGTATGATCATCTCCTTGACGGGAAGGGCGGGGGAGGGCTAGTAATTTGCGCAAACGCTCTCCGATCGTCGCGGCTGTATAACTTGTATAGACACAGCGGCCGCTTTACGCACATGATGGCCTTAATGATGCCCTCCCCCCTCCCCCCTTTTCTTCACCCGCTAACAACCCCTTCTTTTCACATACCATGTCGTGATGTAAATTGGCGGCTCTGCATGTACTCTCTCGCAACTAACGAACCAACAACTGGAACCGAAAAGAAAGGAAGGGCAAAAAAAAAGATTAGATAATGAAACAAGAACAAGCTTGGGATTAGAGTCTTGCACCTGCTGGTAGGTGTGTTATCCGTCGAGGCGTTTCGATTAGACACTAGTTGGCTTTGGGTCTTCTGTACTAAATGCTGCGGCATCCCGCCATCCCGTCTTGAACTGTGGTCGTATGAAGAAGTACAGTACAAGAAGGACTACAAGATTGTGGCCGACCGGATGTGACAGTGGTTGTTGTATGATATAACAGCCGTGTATATTTTGTTCGACGACGAAGCACAAAGCATGACAACAGACAGGTGTACGAAGAACTGGGTGGATGCCATCTAACGTCAAGCTGACAGATGTCGGTCATAGCAAAGCCCCCGCAAAGCTTCATTTCAAAGGATGCCAAGAAAAAAAAAACGCTGAGATGGACCCTGTTGGACGAAAATAAGATGGTGCAATATGAAAGACCACTATCACAAAAGTCATTATATGCAGTGGTTTTCTTTTGCTGCCCGCCAAGCCTATTCATCTCCATCTAGATCCAACACGACCTCTCTCAACTTGGCATCCCGGGCCCAATCAACACCACTCCCAGCTACAATACCGCTGGCAAGACCCTTCATCACTCTCCATCTCTGTCGACTTGCTTTCATGGCCGCTTCCAGCTTCCGAATCTCGCTCTGTGTCTCTTCGTCGTCCAAGCGCGTGGCCTGCTTTTGCTTGACCTTCTCGGCTAGCTCGAACAATGTAGACGTCAAGTCGACGTTTCTCCGAATCACGCGCGCGGTATCGCTCTGCACCTCGGTGAGGTCATTACGAATGAAACCGATATCCGTAGCGTGTTTGGACACCGATATCGCGGATTGATCCCGCCGTTCTATATAAGGTAGTAGGTCTCTGCCGAAGTAGGAAGACAGGCCCGATGTAAACCTCATTAGTCCGAGTTTTTCTGGATTTCTTTTTCGAAAAAATAAACCAAAAACAAAACCAAAAAATCTGAAATCTGAAAACTGAAAGACATGGAAATGATATGTGTTTTGAGGCAAATATTTTCCTGTCTCGCGCCACGTATACAGTGTATGAGAGGCAAAGAAAAGAGCTCTTACCGTTCAGCAGGTGTTGCATTAGTACCGTTGTGGACAGCCTTGAGAATGGGATTCGCGGTCATGACAGACTCGACGACATCGTTTCGAAGGCGAAAGTTTGCTCTTGCGTCGAGAACATCTCTTTGTGTCTGCTCAGAGACCTTGCTGGCATCGCTCGATGGTACTGTAGTTTCTCTACATGAGTCTCTCTATCTGCCTTTTCCATGATTTCCTTCTTGGATTCTGCATCACATCGCATTGCCCTGCATTGATATGGTGGCGGTCCATCAAAGGGGGCGAGAAACAGGGGACGGCTGGCATACCTGGACGATGTACGGATTGCTCATTGATTATTGCAATTTCCAGTCTCAGTTGCTGTAACTGGTCGTACAATTTCAGCACTCGCTGCTCATCTTCGGACAGCGGCAATTGAGAATCCAGCTCGGCGCGTGGCTCATCATGTTCATCATCGACCATGGAAACCTCGACGTCTTCTGGCTGGTTCATTGTGTTTTGTAGAGACGTTTTCTTTTGCTCCTTTGCCTACTTTTCCTCTCCTTGTGAATGCTTTTTTTAAAAAAAAAAAAAAAAAAAAAAAAAAAAAAAAAAAAAAATCTTGAGTCTACTCCTGAAGACACAGAATAACGCGTCGCCAAATCCTTTCACGTTCAAACGAAACCGTAGGGTGCAAAGAGGTCAGATGATGCTGGCCCACAATCACCCGCTCTCAGGACCTCCTATGTAAGCAGTATATTTGTAGTGGTGTTGACTGCCGGGATCGTTGCTTTCGGACCCAGACTTGTTTCGTCGTCGTCGTTGGATAGCAAACTTTTGGATGGATTCGCGACGCGATAACTACGATGATGGACCCCGGCCGACGGTGTGTGTCATGAGGTGGCGGCTTTAGTGCGGCAGCTAGGGCAAAAGGGTTCGGAAAGAATCTCCATGGAGCAGGTCACGCTGCAGGAACCGGGGCCAAGATAACTAATGAAGGGATGGCAAATAGGGAAAAGAGGGGGATGTCTAGCCCACGTTGGCCTTGATAGCCCGTCATGGTCCTTGATAACGCTTGATGGGCATTTCGAGTGGCGGCCATATGACGGAATCACCAGGAGGGATGTCACACAGATTGTGCACCGCCAGCCGCTGGCCAAATTGGGTCTAGTCTGTCTCGTCCGGAGACTCACGCAGGTTCAACGAGGCTCGAGCCAGACAGGCTCAAAGCTGGAACATCACACATCGAATCGCTTTCGAGCTTCAGAGCCACCGGATCTTTATTCTCCATCGTTCGGACAAGGAAACATTGAGTATTGACTCACGACGTGCTTCGCCATCCGTCTGCTCTCGCATCGCATTTTCCAATATCGGCGCCGACCTGCCTCCGACGGGATAATGTCTTGGGAATGGCAACGCAGGTCTTGATAGCCCATACGGGCCAGCGCCTCGAGGTTAATACTGCGCATTTTTCAACGTACGTTCGCTCACCAACCGAAATCATACTCTTCCTCTTCATTCGATCTGGCTCTGATAACCCTTCATGCAGCGTTGACGATCTGAAATCATGGCTGTCAAAGAATGGCTCCGTGCCGCTTCAGCACATGGTGGCTCTGACTCCACAAGGACGCAGCCTCAAGTCCACCAGTCTACATACTGAGGTCGGTGCTGTTTGCTTTCTTGCTTGTCATCAGACGTCTTGTATTCGACCCACGCACTGACAGTCGAGTGTAATGTTTCTAACGTCTTCTATATTTTCCGGGACGACAGAAAGAGTTGTACGTCTATGATATCCGCGTCGCACAGGCTTCTTCTTCTTCTACCTCCCTCTCCTCCTCATCGAGCTCTCTACTGCTTGTTCCCGACACAGCGCTTCCGCCGAGGCTGTCGATTGCGAACGCCCCGAATTCCATAGACGATGTACAAGCAATTTCGTCGTGGCAGAGCCTGTATCAAGAGCGGCGGTCGTGGGCAATCAAGCTGTCTGCAGAGTGTGCGCGCCTTCATTTAGAGGCCGTCGCCCGGTACGACGAGATGGACGTCATGATCAAATGCTTGGATGCGGCCGTGGCCAATCTTGAGATCAGTGTAAAGCAGATTGAGCCTAAATATCACGAATTGAAGAAATGGGTCGATCCTGCCCTTTTAGAACACGAAATTCTGGCTACTAGGTGGGAACAGCACATCAAGCTTGCAAGAAATACTCCAGTATCCTCAGCCATGGTCAATTTCATGACAAGAAGGGAGGTTACAAAGGGACAGGTCACCTTGGGAGATTTGATCGAATTCGATACCGCGAGGAAGGCTGGTAAACTTGCGCCGACAGCCCGTCGACGCTTCGCCGACAAGGCTGCTAACTTGGACCAGCTTGCCTCGCAGATGTACAAGGGTTTGGAGCTGCTCATTGCTGATTTCGACAAGTTGATGACCCGTTCTGCCCTAGGCCACAGTACCGACTCGGCTCAGCTCATGGAAGACATCGAAATTGTCGTCAATCAAATCGATTCCGACTATCGCACGGCTCTCGGGTACAACGGTTCTCAGCGGGACCTTGCGCAAGCGTCCAAGATTGCATCGAATCACACAGAGAGATTAGTTCCATCTCTCAGGAAGCGCGCTCAGGAAATGGATGAACTCGTTCGGTATGCCACTCAGAACCGGAACCTAGTTGCGGCCGAGTCTGTGAGGTGCATGCGAACCATCACCGACATCACCGCCTTACATAGCAGCGTCCGAGCCCAAATCAACACTTTGAACCAGTCCGAGGACGATATGACTACTTTTGACTATTTGCGGCTCATTCACCAGCTTCCGTACATGTATGCCTCGTTCATTGTCGAAGCTATTCGTAGACGCGAATGGCTTGACAAGGTCAAAATAGATTCGTCTACACTGGCCAACGAAATGGCTCTTTTTCAAGACGAGGAGTCCAAGAGGCGGAGAAAATGGCACAAAATGGTCGGAAGCATGTATGGTCCAACCCTGGACAACACAAGTGTCGTCGGACTGGAAGTGAATCTTCTCGGAGAAGAGCTTTCGTGGCCCTCCATCACCCAAGACGACTTGGATGCCTTTCTGAAGACCTTACAGGAGCTAGAGACCGACCAAGCGATTCTCGATGACATTGAAAAGCTCGTTCAGGATCTACGAAGCCCCACGAAGCAGCAGTCCAAAAGGCTCAAGGCTTTCAAGAATGGCAGCGTCCATGAAGCAGCTCTCGGCAGGAGTGGATTGATGATCCGAGGCGATGATGACTTGCTTCGCTCATTACAAGACGACAAATCTAAGATGGCAAGCAAATTGAAAACTGCAGAGAGTAGGGTTAGGCGCCTGGAAGATTTGCTCCATAGGCAAAGCCAAGCATCACGACCTGGAAACTTGTTCCAGCCGCAGAACAATCAGTCGCATGAGCGACGCGGCTCGAGCTCATCAGTTCGATCTAGCACCACCACTACTAATATTACCACTACTCGTTTTGATGACCGTCGACGCTCATCTGACGGGGCTGACCCTCTGCTGCGGAGAATTACGCAGCTCGAAAATGAGCTGCGAGATGAGAAACAACGGTGCTCTCGCATTCAAAAAGACCTGAGCACGCGGAACTCGGAGCATGACCGCGCAAAGATTCAGATTGAGGAAGCAAACTCGACCAAGAGGGATCTACTCGAGAACATGGAGGCCTTGAAGAGAGAGTTTGTTGAGGAACGAAAGTCGCTAGAAAATGAAATCAAAACCCTCAAGGCTCGGCTCGAATATACTGAAGATGAGATGGAGCACTTTTATGAATCGAGGGAGAATGAGAAGACGTCTTTCGATGGAAAAATTCAGGAGCTGGAGAAGCAAGTCCTGGAGCTGACAAAGGAGAGGGCGGACGAGGCTCTAAAAGCACAGGGACAGGTCGGCTTTCTTCGAAAAGAAAATGCAACGCAACGCGATCAGCTGGAGATGCTCGAACGACAAGTCACGGAGGTCCAAGATGAGAAGCAACTCTTGTCACAGAAATTGCGAGCCGCCGAACAAGTCGCTGTGAGCCAGCTCGACTCTCTGAACAAGATTGTCGCCGAGATCTTGCCCGATCAGTCTGTTGCCATTCATCAAGAGCAGCTGGTAGAATTAACCGAGGTCTGCGTGTCACAAATTGTTGACATGGTCAGGAAAATGGGGGACATGAAAAGTGATACGGCCGTCATCAGAACGGATCTGGAGCATGCAGCAGGACTCGTGAACGAGCTCAAGCTGGAAGTTGCGGAAACGCAACAGAAGCTGGCTGAGCAGGAGAAGAACTCGATTCAGCTTCATGATAATGTTTTGGACGAAAAGGCCAGGGCTGCCGCTTTAGAAGAGGAGCTCGCCGGTAGTCGGCATGAGCTAAGCCAGCTGCGAGCGCAACTCTCGGTCGACGAGACGGGCTCAGAAACGCTGCAGATGAGGCTGGAATCAGAGGAGAAGAAGGTGGGCCAATTGACAGAGGAGATTGCGTCGCGCCAATCTCAAATCGGCAGTCTTGAGGAAGAACTGCGGTTGGTCAAGCAGAGGAACGAGAGTTTACAGGCCAGGTCGTCCGCCTTGGTCGCGCAGTACGATGCCCGTGATGCACGAACCAAGGATCTCACGCAACGGCTCTACGCACAAAGTGATCGACTAAGCCGTCTTCTCGAGCGCTGTGGCTATGCAATTGTCAGAAAGAATGGACAGATGAGCGTCAACAAGGTTCCGCGCGCGGAGCGAGTCACGCAGAATCCCAACGACTCGTCGGATCCCGGAAACTCGATACGTCGAAATGTCAGTCTGGGTGTCAAGTCCATGACAGACAGCGTGGATTTGGAGCTGTTGTACTGGATGAATTCGAGCGATGCGGCTAGCGAGGCCGACAAATATTCAGCATTTTTGTGCAATTTAGGATCATTCGACATGGATATGTTCTCTGATACGATTTACATGCGGATCAAGGAAGCGGAGCACAAGGCTCGAAAATGGCAACGTGAAGCTCGAGCATACAGAGACCGGGCACACTCTCAGCAGAAAGACGCCCACGAAAAAATTGCGTTCAAGAATTTCAAGGAGGGCGACCTTGCCCTGTTCTTGCCGACGCGCAACCAGCAGGCCGGAGCGTGGGCGGCTTTCAATGTTGGATTTCCTCATTACTTCCTCCGCGAGCAAGACGGCCATCGTCTGCGACAGCGCGAATGGCTTGTTGCGCGGATCTCTCGGATCCAGGAACGAGTGGTGGATCTATCCAAAAGTCTCCAACAAACCGCGAACGATTCCGAGTCGATGAACGACGACGAGAACGACAACCCCTTCCAACTGTCCGACGGGCTGCGGTGGTACCTCATCGATGCGCAGGAAGACAAAGCAGGCGCTCCGTCCACGCCCGGGATGGGGAAGTCGACAGTTGCCGCCAATACCGTCGCAGCAACGGCCAACATCCAGTCGATGCCCGCCATCAAGGGCAAGGGCAAGAATCGGGACAGCATCACCAGCATTGAAGGCATAAACAAAACCCTTTCGAAGAGTCTGGAAAGCAGGCGCAGTAGTTCGGGATCCAAGAAGGCCTTGCCATTCCCCATACCGGCGGGTGGCGCAGCTCTGCTCAAGAGCAGTGCCCTGGCCAGTGAGACCAACTCTCTGCGGGCGGTAGTACCAGAGTCTCCAGCTGGAGCGAGTCCAGCACAGTCCAGCCCACTGGCAAATGGACAGTTTCAAATCGCATCTTCTTCCTTTGAAGCCGCCGAAGCCGCTGCTGCCGACAAGGGACAGCATCAACAACAGCAAAAGCAACAGAACCAACAGAAAGTTGTCCTCCCAAGTCATGCCGCCACGCCGGGCACGCACGACGGAGAGACATGGTCGTCTCAGGAGCCCACCACTGCACAAAAGTCTTCTGAGGTACGAAAAGTCGACTCTCTTCTCGGTCCCTGATGTCCGTGATTTGTGTGCTGATGAAGCAACCACTCCTCTTACGTCCTCTCCGAATCTCATCCAGACCCCAAGTCCACTGCAGAGAAGGCAGCACTCAGTACATGCGAGTGCGTCCAATAAGACTGTCTTGTGGAACTCGCTCTGGAGCGTAGATTATATGTATGAGAACTCGCCTTCCAAGTGATACAGTGCGATACGTCAAATTTGTTGGGTTTAAGGGCTTGTCGGGGGCCGAAGAGGCGGAAGTATGTCTAGTTGATGTGCTCAAGGCAGATACTCTTTCAGCAGCAACGATTCTGTGACTTTGGTTTCTCTGTCTTTTTCCTCGTTCATTTACTATTATTACTATTCCTCTTCTTCTGGCGCTGCTCAATCCCCATTTCATGTCCTTGTTTTTTGTTTCGTCGGGCCAGAGATACCGACATTTTTTCTATCTCTTATACACAATATGATGGCACGAGAAGGCGTTTTCTTATTCTATTTCCATTCTGACACCCATGTCTCGGAGCGTCTTTCTGGTCTCTGTTTTTTTTTGGTTCTAGTTCTTGGTAATTCTTGAATTTCTTTCTTTCTTCTCCATTGGGTTTTCTTGTTTACACTGCCTTGTCTTCTTTCCACACATATGGGTTTGACACTGCATCGTAGCGATCTGTATCTCCTCGCCAAGGTGGCTTAGCCTTGTGTATCCCTACCTCAGTACCAACTGAAGTAGGGAGGTAGAGAAGTACAGTGCATGGGCAGAAGCACGGCTATTATACCTTGTTCTTCGGATGCGGGTTGGAAACGGGCACGCAGGGTAATGAATCATAGGATAGAAGCGAATAGCAATTTTGAAGTCTACTTTGTCTTGCTCTCTCTCTCTCTCTCTGTCTGTCTCTCTCTCTCTTTTTCTCTCTTACTATTTTCCCCGACCCTCACATACACACCATGTACATGCAACGAGATCTATCTACACCGCGCGACACCAAGGACTCTGCTTGCATCATACAAGACACCCTGCGACCACGTCACCATGGTTGTTCTGAAATATGACCTGGCAAAGGTTTGTCTGGTCCGACCAACAGTGTTGTTTCTGCTGCTTGCCATTCGGGTTGGGCCATGGACAGGGCCAGGCTTTGCTTTGCTTCGTACGACGTGGCTGCAGGACGAGACTGTGTTGCGCGATGAGGTGGAGGGACGAGATTTGTCGAGCTCATGCTGCACGCCGGCAGGGAAGCTAATGATGAGATTCGTGACGCGTAGATGTCTCGCTGCGGCACGTCAAGCGGCTGCACCGAGAGAAAATGACAGATGAAGTCAATGACGAACAGGTGCCAATGTGCATGTGCACATGCACGCGCGCGCACAGCACAGCACAGCACACCACAGCACACCACAGCACAGCATTGACAAACACACCAGGCGGCCCCAACAGGCAGTGAGCAGCCCGTCCAGGCCACAGCTCCTCCTTGCGTCTCTCTCAAAACCCTATCAGATGCGGCTCGTCCCTCTCTGGGATTGAAATAAATGATGTATTTTGTCTTTTTCATCTTTCTTTTTTTTTTTTTTTCCCACGCAGACTTCCAACCTCTTACTTTTCTAACCGTTTTCTTTTTCGGCTTTCCCCGCAATAACCGCTTCTGCCTAAACTCCATCGGGGGTTTTTTTCGTCTCTTTTTTCTTCTTCCTCTTGTTCTCTCTCGCGTTTTCGACTCTTGCCCCGGATTTCAGGATCCATCAATATTACCCGGAATCTAATTCAACCGCCCAGAATCCGCTAACCTCGACCAATCCGCACCTTCCAATTCCGACTTGGAACCCCTTCTGCTAGCGGCAGTTCACTCGGTTTCTGCCGCACCATGCATTCGCCACCATTGGCGACAACCACCACCACCGCCAGCACATCATTGACCTGACTTCACGACGTCACCGAGCGCTTTCTGTCTTTCTGTCTTTGCGTCTTTGCGTCCTTCTTGATTTTACCTTTTTTTTTTCTGTCAAGAAAAAAAGACTGGCGTACGTCTTCCCTCGACTTTCTTCTGTCTGGTCGACGTCAACTCGACGTTCAGCTCTCGAAAAAAAGGGACACCATTCAACCGAGGCTATCGGTCCCTCCTCTGCCCTGTCTCGGCTCTTTATCCCTCTAACTCGCCGGAGGAAGAAAAGAAGGCAAAATAACGAAACAGAGGCAAAAAGAGAGAAAGAACGAGACGCACTCGTCATCAACCGATCGTCCTCATCGTTGATCCGTCGGCCGACTTAATACTCAACCACGCCTTGCTTTCTTTCTTTCTTTCTTGGCTAAAATATGCCAGATAAGCCATCGTCCGTCATATCCTATGCGGCCGGAGCCTCCCTTGCAGCCGTCGCCCTCATCTACGTCTTTGGTCCGACTTTTGCCATTGACCACGATTCGAGCAGCACCTCCAAGAAGAAAACCGTGGTCGGACTGCGCAACCAAGCCAACGATTGCTTCATCAATTCTGTGCTCCAGGCCCTAGCTGGCCTCGGCGACCTCCGCATATACCTGATTCGCGAAACCCACCGGCGGCGCATCCAAGATCCGGCCGTCTACGCGAACCTGGTACAACCTCTTGGCACTGCCAAGCTCGAGCAATGGAAACTGCAAGGCTTGCAGGACGGTCTGGTGACGCAGGGTCTCAAGGAAATGCTGGATGCGCTCAACGAACGACCCCTGACCAGGAAATCCGTCTCTGCCCTGCCCTTTGTTCGAGTCTTGGAGGTTGCCTTCAAGCAGCGAATCAGTCGGCAGCAGCAGGACGCACAGGAGTTCCTGCAGATCGTGGCCGAGCGGCTCAAGGACGAGTACCATGCCGGGCAGCGCGCGCGATTTTATGCAGACAAGAATGGGCTCGATCGTGCGTCGAGCAACGGCATCAAGGATACGGCGACAAACAACGGTGAGGACCAGAAACATGATGCAGATCATGCTGGTAGCCGTGATGACGGAGACAGTCATGCGGAGACGCAGTCGACTGTCAGCAAAAAGACGGCCATGGATGGTGTTGGTGTTGGTGTTAGTGGCGGCGGCGGCGGCGGCGGCGAAGGCGAAGGCGCCCATCATCATGGCTCTGGCGCGCCCTCGCTAAATTCACAAGCTACTTCGGATCCCGACTCCCTCGCTCTCGATATGCCGCTTGATCTGGAAGAAGGGTTCCCTCTGGAGGGCAAGTACGAGTCGCATCTCGAGTGTCAGACGTGCAAATACCAGACGCAACCCAGGGAAGAGACGTTTTGCACGCTGACGCTTGCGGTGCCGCAGGTATCGTCCACGTCGCTCAACTCGTGTTTTGACGGGGTGTTCAAGACGGAGTTCATCGACGACTTCAAATGCGAGATGTGTCGGTTGCTGTTTGTCAAATCCAAGCTGGAACACGAAATGGCCATGTCCGACTCGGAGACATTTATCGCGCAAACACAAGATAGCATCAACAAGCTGCAAATGGCCATCGACACGGACCCCGAGAAGCCTCCCGAAGATGTTGACCTAGGCGATATCCGATACGCACCGAAGCGACGGATCGCCAAGACGACGCGCATCTCCATCTTTCCCAAGGTCCTGGCTCTTCACCTGTCTCGGTCCATTTACGGCATCGGCCAGATTACGCAGAAGAACTCGGCCAAGGTGGCCTTCCCCGAAGAGCTACCCGTCGGTGGACTCATGGACCAGCACAGATACAAACTCCTCGGCACGGTGATGCACCGCGGTGGTCACAACAGCGGTCACTACGAGGCATTCCGACGCCAAAACCAGCCGTCCCCCTACCACAACGCCAACACGTTCCAGCAGTCCGACGTCTACAGCAAGTCGCCGACCCCCATGCCCACTCCTGAAATAGCACCTCGTTCGACGCAGAACAGCCCCGCCATTTCGACGCCGGAGTTGTTGTCTTCTTCCGTGACGAACATGTCGACGCCCTCGCTCGTGTCGCTGTCGCTGGCGGGTCCGTCGCGCAGCGTGCCCGCCTCGGTCAATACCAATAACTCGGACTCGAATTCAGTGTCAACGGGCAGCGAGCGGGAAAGAGAAAAGGAACATCAAAAGGGGAGGCAAAAGAAAAAGGAAAAAGAAAAAGACAAGGATGCCGAAACAGGCAGTCTCCGATCCGTAGCCGCATCCACCAGATCAATCTTTTCCAAGCTGACAACGTCCAAGGCTGGACAGGACCTCGTCACGATGTCCTCCAACTGTGCCTCAAAAAGGGCCAAGCATCGCAAGTCCACTCCCGATAAGTGGTGGCGCGTCAGCGACGAGAAGGTGCGGGAAGCCAAGACGGCCGAGGTTCTCGGCATGCAGAGGGAGGTGTATCTCCTGTTTTATGAGCTGGAGCGGTAATGTACGATGCACGCATGGATGGAAATGATTCCATATACGAACCATTTAATTTTTTTGTTCTTCTTCTTTTGTTCTTCTTCTTCTTTTTTTCTTTTTCTTTTGGTTCGCGGGGAAAACCTAGTGCGTTCTTCACAACGCCCGACTTTTCATGTCCATTTTCTTCCTTTCAGTCATGATAGACTTGGCGTTTCAGGAGTAGCCTGCATGCAGCGACTCTGTAGCGAGCACGGCATAACACGGAGCAGCAGCGGCTGACGGGCATTGAGTACTTTTTTCCGAATCCGTGCGTATGGCACAGCGTGAGAATGTATGTATATGTGAATATATCCCAGGTCAATATAAAGATGGAAACATGCGCTTTTTGTGTGATGAGGCGCGAATTTCAGGGTCAGCTGTTGGATTCGGACACGATGGCGTGTCTTTGTTCTGCGGTTGTGTACCTGCTCTTTATATGGTCTTGTTGAATGTATATGAATGTGTATGTGTATATTCCACGCAACCAAAATGTGCAATGGACAAAAAGAAATGCAGATTCGTCCTAGAGCATGCCGGTTGGGGTTGACGTTGTTCTTGGGAAAGACGAAGGGCATGAGGTAAAACAATGGAAGAGTATGAAGAGTATGAGGAGGTCTAATTGAGATTTCTATTTTCTATTTTCTTTTTTGCGCCTCGCGGGGCGGTTCCAACACTCGTGCGGTTAAGTGGGGCGCAGGTACTCCCGAAACATCCCAACACGAAATCCAGGCGCGCAAGTGTTTAGAGGGACCCTGCGTCCGTGCATGCGCATGCCCCCCCCCCCCTTCTTCAGCGGACTACAACCTCCAGTCGGTCGTCTCCTTGCATCTGGTACGTCCATTCCAACTCGGAGCGATACGCGTCATTCGCGAGCTCCTACCAAGACAACTAACTACCCGTGCACCTGATTCGGGGTTCAGCCTCCTTCTCTGGCATCACCTTCGCGCCTTGCCAGCCTGTGAAGAGGCGTGGCGTGACGCGGACGCCGCGCGGGAATGGGAAGTCTGGGTTGGGACAGCTACGGGCGTCTGGTTCCTGTCTTGACCCAGCAGGCTTTGCATTAACAAGCACAGGATTTTGATTCTTATATATATATATATATATATATATATCTTTTCTTGTTTTCCTTTTCTCCCCTTTTCATTCTTCTTCAAACAACAACACACACATATATACAGCAGCCCTCTGGACTTGATGCTCGCCTTTCGACGACGCGCCGCCCGGAGGCGCATACCCCCCCTGGTGGTGCTCCTCGTCCTGGGCCTGACGACATGGTACCTCATCCAGCCGCCAGATTCGGCCGTCGTGCTGGCGCTGCATTTCAATGCCTGGCGACTGAGCCACGCGCTCGGACTGGACGACGTGACATTATCGGAAGATGGCGGCGGCAGGAAGTACTCTGTCCACATCCCCAGCGAGGTAGGGTGTCTCATCAAGACGGGCTACGGGACGCGGCATCGCGTGAGGGAGCAGTTGAGGGCGTTTGCCGTGGAGGGCGGCGTGCTGGGTGACGAGGGCAGAGATTTCCTGGTCGTGGGGGATTGGAGTCACAAGAGGAGAAGCAAGCAAGGAGAAGAAGAAGACGACGACGAGGAGGAATCAAGGGTGGATAAGAGACGAAGAAAAATGGAACGGACAAAAGACCAAGACCTCGGGGTCAAGGAGATCCACGACGTGGTCGGGCTGGTGATGGAGTCGGACGAGCACGGGCGGGAATGGGCCGAACACGACCGCTTCGGCAAGTACAGAAGCCTGCGCGGCGCGGTGGACGCCGGCGACGAGGCCAAGGCCGAGGACCTCGGCCGCAGATACGGATGGGAGCTCGACGCGCTCAAGTTCATCAAGGGCATGGACATGGCGTACCGCCGCATGCCGCACAAGAAGTGGTACATGATTCTCGACGACGACACCTTTGTCGTGCGGGCGTCGCTGCAGGCCCTGCTGCGGACCCTGGATCCCGCGCGGCCCATGTACCTGGGCAACAGCGTCGGGGACTACCGGGCGCGCTTCGCGCACGGCGGCTCCGCGGTGCTGGTGTCGGGCGCCGCCATGAGGATGCTGTTTGTCGGGCGGCCCGATGTCGTGAGGGACGCGTACGCGCGGTCGCTGGACGAGACGTGGGGGGACCGGCTGGTCGCCACGACGCTGCAGAGACTGGGCGTGTACGTTGCGGAGCCCTACAGCCGATTCTTCAACGGCGAGACGCCGTCGCGGACGCGAATCCGTCCCGAGAGGGCGTGCGTGCCGGTCGTCTCCTTTCACGGATTGCGTGAGCCGGGCGCGATGCTGGCCACGGGGAGGGCTCTGGCTCGCCGAAGGAAAAGGGGTTACGACGACGACGACGACGACAACCAAGACAGCCACAACAACCACGACAACAGCAAATCGGAAAAGCCCGTGCTTTGGGGCGAGCTATGGGACCTCTTCGCCCAGCATCCACTCCAGACCTACGCCGCCCAGCACCCGCCCTTCCGCCCAGGCGATCACGTCGGCCCCGGACACGACGACCCAGACGTGAAGACGTGGAAATCACTCGCCAGCCCCGACGACTGCCGCCGCAAGTGCACACGGGGCTGTCTGGCCTGGGCCTTCAACACGGACAGCCGCGAGTGCCGAACGAGCCCATGGCTGATCCCCGGGTCAGCAGCGGAAAATGCTCTTCCCGCGAATAGCCCCATGGTCTCCGGTGTGAATTGGTCCATGGCCAAGTCCATATTGCGTGAGTGTCGGTGAGGTGGTGAGCAGCGTAGCTCGACACTCGCCTGGCTAGTGTCCCGGGAATCAGTGTGTGTGCTTGGGAGAATGGATGCAAAGCAGCCTTTCCCCCTCTTTGTCTTCCACGTTTTAGTTTTTCTTTCTTTCTTTCTCTGTATGTGTGTATATGATAATGGATGTAGCGTGTTTGTTAGATTTGCTTTTTTTTCAACTCTTTTTTTTTTCAACTCTTGCAGCTATGTTTTATGTGGATTTTGTTTTCTGCCTGTATGTAAAATGCACAATACAGACGGGCGGACAGTCAGTCACAACAGTCAGTCGGAAAAGATGGTCAGTCACAAAAGCAATCAGAGCAGTCAGATACAACAAATGTACATACCCACGAGTCTCGGCTCCCAAGCTAAACACCGCGATACGCACGGCTGCGTCTGCAGACAAAGATTTCAGTCCCCCCCCCCCCCTTCCCCCCTATCTCCCCTCTGCAAACACCCCCCCCTCTCATCAAGCCCCCCCAATCTCCTTTTTTTCTCTCCCATCATTTCTCTCTTTTTTTGTCCTTTCCGGAAACCCTGAAAGAGAACTCAAAGGGAGGACGGGGAAAGGAAAGAAATTATCATCATTATAATTTATGGATTTGTGATTACCATCACATCAGGTGTGATTGGAATCCGGGGTGGGAGGGGCGTGAATGAGGAGAAACCTAGAAAAGAGGAGAGAAGATGAACCACCACGTGCTCGGATGAGGCAGGGATTACTATCATGTCATAGATGGATGTTGGAGCTTGGAGCTTGGAACTGGGCAGGCGGGTGGCCTGGCTTACTGCAGCATATTGGTGTCTTGGCAGCTTGTCTCAGGCTGGAGTCGAATGGGATCTACATACATACATGTGTGTGTGTATACATGTGTGTGTGTATACATGTGTGTGTGTATACATGTGTGTGTGTATACATGTGTGTGTGTGTGTATATGTATGTATGTATGTACGTACGTACGTACATGCGTAGCCTCTATCGGCGTCAGCCAGCTCGCTTATGTAGGTAGTCCTGATGGATGATCGGGCCATCGGATTGCCGGATCACCGAAACTTCTTTGACAGCGGGATGCGATCGAAGGACCAAGACGCAGATCGCGTGGCAGACTAGGCTGGCTACCTGGGGACCTGAGCCTCCCGATGTGGCTGTCCATTGTGTTGTTTACTCATCGGGGAAGACACCGCGTACCCTTTTCTCTCCCTGCAGTCGCGCGTCTGCGTGTGTGCGTTTGCGCATGCTGCAATGCGTTTGCCATGTGCAAGGTGCTGGAATCTTCTTTCCCACATTGGCCAGATGAGGAGAGTGGCCGAATGGAGGGACGTTGGCTTGGCTTGGCTTGTCTTCATCGCCAGGACTCAGGAGGCAACCGAGTGCCAAGAACCCCGGATGCTCACACGACGGACAAAAAAAACCCCAGCATAATAGGGGAATACAAAACACGCCAACATACGAGAATACCCTGTCTACCAAATTGCGTTGTGAAACTTGTCGCATTTGTCACAGAACCCCCCCTCTTTTCCATTCATGGCCCCATGGTGATCGCAATGTTTTGCAGGGTAGGTGGTGGATGTCGAGAAATATGACGAGAATAGAAATAAGATTGTACATGGCAGGTACTGAATGAGGTGGGACGCCCTCTCCAAAAAAGACAAATCGAAATGACCTCACACAAACAAAAGTTCGAAAGAAGAAAGGCGCCAGAACAAAAAGAAAAAAAGAAAAGAAAAAAAAAAGCTCGAGTTCAATTTAGCTGCTGAGCACCAGACCAGGGGCGGAACCTAGCGGCGCCACAAGAGCGTCAGGTCAAGAAAATTCAAAAAGCAAGGCGAGGCTTGCCAATCGACAGCTCGCAATTGGAATCGCTTAGAACATGCAATGTATGTAGTATGCATGTATAATAGAGGAGCCATGCGGAGATTCTGCTAGTGCTTCCGCGTGGCGTTCCCAGCTTCGTTCGTGTAGCGCAAGTAGCCTCCTACGTGCTTCCCAATGTCAAATTGTGTTGATGGATGCCAAATAACCGCGATAGCAGCAGCAGCAGCAGCAGCAGCAGCAGCAGCAGCAGCAGTCCCCTGCAGCTTTTTCGTGAGACAGTGTTACGAGACAAACCATGATCAACACACATGGTTGCCAATCTGCTTCGAGAGACGGCGCGCAGAAAAAAAAAACAAAAAAACAAAAACGAGTGGTGCTTCTCATGTACATGGACATGTGCTGCAAATGCCGGCTGATCATGTGTTCGTTCGTTTGTTTGCTTGTTCGTTCATTGATTCCTTCATTCGAGACCTACCAGGTAGGGCTGTGAGAGTGTGTACATACATGTACAATGATGCGTATATGTACATATGTACATACATACATAGTGTACGTACATACGATACGCACGCCCATGTGTCTTGTATGTAAATCCTCCCCATCCAGCTGTCTATGCCGACGACAAGATGCAAGAATGCAAGAATATAAAAGAACCCCCTACACAGGCACGCACATACACCCTTTGAAGGGAAATGCTCTCATTTCTTGAACGAGAAGATTTTTGGCCAAGCTTCTCATTTCTGGTAAGCAAACAAGTAAGTTTCAGGGGTTCGGTATTGTAGGCAGCAGCAGGGGGGGGGTCGAGGCCGAGTTGGAGGTCGAGGTCGATGTCGAGGGTCGAGGGTCGATTTTAGACTTGCCAGGAGCCATGCCAGGAGCCATGCCTGGAGCCACGTCAGAAGCCACGCCAGAAGCCACGCCAGAAGCCACGCCAGAAGCCACGCCAGAAATGCTGAGCTTCCAGACCTTCTATTTGATGGAGACGACGAACAGGGGACAGACCATTGACTGGACACCGCCAGACAGGTCAATGGATCATGAGTGGACGGATGGGATAGACGGATGGAGGGGCGGAAGGGTAGAATGGTGGATGGGTCGTTGTTGGCGAGATGTGAGATGAAAAGGAAGGCAACTAACGTCTAAGGATCCGTAATCAGCACCGAAACCCAAACCCCAAACCCCAAAACCCCTCAGGCATGGCAGAGTCTAGAGCCGTCAACCACAGCAGCCATGCAGATGCGACGTGGAGTCGGCACCGACAACAAGCCGCAAAGATTGATTTGAGTTGATTTGATTTGGACGCCGTGCATGTGCATGTGGGAGAGAGAAAAAAAGAGTATTGGAGCAAAGCAGGACCGAGGACTGGTGACTGAGATGGGTAGCCCGGCATTGGCAGGTTCGGCTGACGTGACAGGACAGGTGGCGGTGCGACGTGCCAGGTGTGCGGAAGAGTCAGTACCGAGACATTTGATGGATCTGGCCAGAATTGCATAATGACAAGCCATCAAAGAGAATGGGATGGACGATGGATGACATGAAGTCGACGAGGTAAAGAAGTGTCTGCCTGTCTGGTCCGCCGGCCGCTGCATGCGTGGTGGTGATGGCTCTGCCTGGATCCCCCCCCCCCCCCCCCCCCCCCCCCCCCCTGCTCTCTGCTTCGTGCCTGGTGTTTCGTGCTCCCTGCTTCGCTTCGCTTCGTGCCATCTGCATCTGCATCTGCCATCTGCAACCAACGGAGCAATGGGATAATGGAACGATGGAATACATACATACAATACTACCAGCGCCACGGCTCTCCATGGCTGCCGCTGGTGGTGCTGATGATGCCTGCTGGTGGTGCTGCTGGTACCCTCGCGGGCCCCGGTGCTTGCAGCCACGCCGTCAGCATGTGCCAGAACGCCATCGCAGCGTGGCCTGCACGGGCTGAGTGAGTGAGTGCAGCGTCCACTGCCCGCTGCCCGCTGCCCACTGCCCGCTGCCCACTGCCACCGCCCACCGCCCACCGTCCACTGATGTGCCCACCAGACCAGACCGGACTCAGTGGCCACCACTGTAGAGGAGTACCTGCAGAGCGCTCACTTGGTAGGCCTTCAGCCCCTCCAGCCCGCCTTCGCACTACTTGTCATGCCGCCTGGTCCAGCCAGTCTGGTTCGAGAACGGGAAGCTCTCCCGAAATCTTCTTTGTCCTCCAGCGAAACCTCAACATCTGCAACCACCTTCTTCTTCTCTTGGCCATTGCGCAATCCTTTTTACTGGGGTCTACCCAGCGCGCTCGCCAGCTGCCGATTGGAATTCCTTTTTTATTTTTATTTTTATTTTTACTTCAATTTGATATATGTGTATATACATATACATATATACCGTTTGATTGGAACTACACCTACCTCCGCGCCAATCGCTCAAATTCTTTTTTTTTTCTTTTTGCCCAAAAAAAAAAAAAAAGACAAGACAAGACTTGAAAAATCCTGATCCACGACGTCGTGGTACCCACACCCATCCTTGGACCTGGCTGGAAAGAGAGGGCGCGAAAAAAAGACAGAGAGTGTGAATAGAGGAGACAAGGACAAGGACAGAAGAAAATAAAGAAAGGATCAACAAGGGAGAAAAAAAGAAACGACCAAGGAAAAGAACAAGCGGGCACGGCACGCGAGGCTATTGCCAGGGCTGCATGGTTTAAAAAAGCCAAGGTCAAGCACGGCTCCATTCGCAACCCCAGTCAGGGTGTGTGTGTCTCGCGCCTTTGCATCCGGAAGCCCGTCAAGGAACAAAAAAAGAAAAAAAAGAAAAAGAAAACGAGAGAAAGAGAGAAAAGGCACATGTGTGTGTGTGTGCGCGCGCGCGTCTGCGTCTGCGTCTGCTGTTGTGTGTGCGTGTCTTCCTCTTGCTCCTGCCCTCTCTGTCTCTATTGACGATTTTCACACCCAGTCTCTTCTATTTTGGCGCAACCAGACTAGACGCCCCCTTGTTGTGCGACTATCCCGACGGCGGTCGACGACGCGCCATTTTGCTTGGAGAGACCCTGAAGGCCATCTTTCCACTGGTCAATCATACCCTTCTCCCGAAAAAGGGTTTCGCCTGGCTAAGCCTATTATTGCTGCTGCTGGCCGAGGCCAGCCTGCCACCCGCCGTCGAGTTTCCCATGTCGATTCCAATAAGCTCCATAAAAATTTCCAATTAAAAGCACTCCTCACAAGACGGCCATGGCTCCGGACGACCTGAACACGGCTCAGGACGCCGTGGTCGGTGTTGGCTTCTCTCCAGCAAGCAGGGACAGCTCGGCTACTCCTACTGGTACCAGTGCTCCGGTTCATGACCCTCGTCCTCATCCTGATACTGCCACGAGGCCCGGTACCGTTGATGATCCTCTGTCACGTCCCAGCCCTGCTCAAAACTCCACAACCACGACAAGAGCTTCCTCCCCTCAACCTCGCTCAATTTCGATAGAGTCATCAGAACGGCCGGCGGCGACCACGACTACTTTGACAGATCCCATTGGGGCCACGAATCCGACTGAGGCGACGACGACGACGACGACGACGACGACGACAACGCCTACGGGTACGGGTACGGCTACAGCTACAGTCACGGTTACAGATACCGATACAACTACATGTCCAGCTACAGCTACAAGCACAAATACGACAACAACTACTACAGTCGCAGCTGCAGATACAGCTCCTGCTACAGCTCCTGCTACAGCTCCTGCTACAGATACAGCTCCTGCCACGACAATCGAGAACGAAGCGTTCGTGCCCGAGACGTCAGCAGCCTCGTCTGCTAGCCCGCAGGCTGCAGTCTCAAGTTGGACATCGGCGTCCTCGTCGCCCGCGACTGTCGCCGCTCCTGCCTCCCCCTCCCAGCCTCGGCAGAACGGCGACAGCAAGGCATTAGAGACGGACTCCGAGATGGCGAGCTACAGGCCGGGAGCGCTCACATCCCACCACGGTCTGCCCATGAGCTATTCTGCGTCACCGCCCCCCACGATATCCTCATCGACCCAACATTTGGCCACATCTGGCCATCTTTCTCATTCATCCACGGGCATGATGGACATGCAGCATTCTTCCTATTCGACCAGTACAGGTGCCTCGCATTCCAACGAAGGTTACAGGGCTAGCCCGATATCGAATAACAATGCAATGTCTCTTCCGAGTATGCGAACAATCGACGCCATGTCGCAAAGACTCAGCCCGCCATACGGACCGCACCATCCCGTGTCAATGAGCATGAGTGCCGGATTAAACACCGCATCCACTAGTCCATCCTATTACACAACTCAGCATGCAATGCCAGTTCCTTCAAACTATGCATTACCCTCTGATTCACTAGCCCGTTATCCTTTACCTCATGATCCGCGAATACTTGGTAGCAGAGGACCGAAAAAGGTAGAGAATTCTTGCACCCATCTTGAACAAAAAGCTTGTTTATCACATACCCTTTTCTTTTTCTTTTTCTTTCTCTTCCCGAAAATGGTGCCGGAGCGCAAAGGGTTGGTCGAATTGTGGCTGTATACTCACGTATATGCGCTGTCAAACGAGCCCTGGGACCATATGATACAGGAACGAAATGATTAATCAATCGAGTTGTGGCAGGAAATCAAGCGACGAACAAAGACTGGTTGCCTTACGTGTCGGAAACGAAGAATCAAGGTCAGTTCAATTCCTGTTTTGTCCATGGACGCCTTGCTTCCCCACAATTCTATCATGCGCCTGCTTTTCTTCTCAAAACAACCAAACTGCAAGCTGCAAAAAAAAAAACATCAGGTTGAGCTTCGAGAGCCGTGCGTCTGCTTGTACCTGGGGCTCCCATTTTTGTCTCGTCTTTTATGATCCATTTTTGCTTCCCATTTTTCCCTAACCCCCTTTCCCCTCTTCCGCGCCAGCACAATCGGTGCTACTGTGGAAGTCGAGGCTCCTTCGAAGCTTGTCGTGGAGGAAGCGATTGACGTTTATCCGCTCAGCACCGAGTGGAGCCGCAAGCTGTCCTGTCTGACCTCACCTCGTACCTCGCACCTCGCACCTCGCACCTCACCTTTCACCTCTTACCTCTCCCGCCTCGCACCCGGACGCATGTCCCAAAAAGTGAAGTCCCTTTCTCTTTTTTCGCCCACCCCCCCCCTCTTCTCCACCTCCACCTCAACATACACCTCCACCTCCACCTCCACCTTCATAACCACGCATATATACATACACACGCTCCTAATTGCCGTGATCTCCACGAACTGGATCAATAAACAAATGCTGCCGCTGTGGCTCAGAACGCGGTTGCTAACGCGCTTGTAGTGCGACGAAACACATCCGACGTGCAATAATTGCAAAAAATCAAAACGAGAGTGCTTGGGCTACGATCCCATCTTCAGACAACAGCCTGGTGCCCAGCCTGCTTCTCATATACAGCCTGCACCCACCAACAGCCATAACCAGTTGACTGTGCCTTCGTCTGTGCCCTCGTCTGCACCCTCGGCCTCGACAGCCCTTTCTTCGTCCGTTGCTCACGGACACTCCCCTACCAACTCATACGGTAGTCAGCCGTCCATGCTTCCCAACACATACTCAACCACACCATCACCGTCTACATTGCCCTCGTCGTCAACGGCGCACGCAGTCACCGCATCGTCTAACTACCACTCGCCAGGTGTCAATAATACGACGTCCTCTATCAAGCCAGAACCTGTGTTTGATTACCCTGCCGCGGCTGTCAAATCAGAACCTGGCTTTGAATTTTCTGCCCCAATCGATCGTTCTAGCAGACTCTTGCCTGCACCCAGTGGTCAAGAGCTCGCAAAACCGTTTGACTTTAGTAAGGATAACACTATGACTGCTGGAGGCGATTCTGGATGTAAGCCCCCTTTTTTTTGTGATGATAGATATCGGTTTATATCATTTATCATTTCTGCTCTTGTCATCACTCCACACACACACACACACACACCCTTTTTTTTTTTCTTTTTTCTTTTTTTTTTTTTTTTTGCAAGCACCTCATCGATTCTGGAATAGTGTTGGCACAATTCTGTGGAAATGGACTGACCTGAGAATCACTTTTAAGCCAAAAAAATGAAAATCGCTGAAATCGTCGACCTGCTTGGTCCGCCCCCGACACCGCAGCAAATCAGTCACACAGAGGACACGTTCAATGAAATCACAAGGGTCTACCACGAAATGTATGCTGGCGGATTGAGTGCCTTTTTCGAAACGAATTGGTACTACTTTGTCGAAAATGGCAAAATGTCTTTTCCTAGAGATGCAAACCTGATTGAGCATATGGCCACATTTCTCAAGATTTTGGAAGGCGTCAAAGCAAATGATTCCTCGCAAATGGCATACTCCGGCATTTTGGAGACGAGGATTGTTTGGGAACTTGCATGTATGGCATATCAGACACCCGATCGAGCCAACCAAGCTATGAGGGTTGCCATGCCTCCAGACGGTGATGCCATGGAAGCCCGAAATCGTCTCCATGTCGTGGACACCTTACTGTGCGGAGACTATCTTTTGACGAATCCCTTGGCTCCCCCTCTTTCAGACGCAGATGTCCATCGGACTCGACAATTTGATTTCTGGTATAGTTTGGCTGAGTTCATTCGAAGAAGGGATCACCCCGACTCTCCACATGCAGTCCAGGCCAGAGAGGATGCGTTGAGTCGGATGAGGCATCTATTGGATGGACGCGAGAACCGCGACGTTCTTTATTCTATCGCAGTTGTCCGTGAGCTGGCTCCTACTTACGGACCAAGTTACGGTAGCACACCCCAGCATCTCGACGAGAGCGACCCAAAAAACCGACTTGCAGTCGCGTCCAAATTTATTCTAGATGAAGCGCAAGTCTCGGGGGGCACAACAAATGTGGTTCGTCGGTTTAGCGACATAGCCTCTCGAGCATTCGTCAACCCAGCTGTCAATGTTGTCATGAGAGCAGGCTGACGGATGGCTGGACCATGGACTACTGCCACACCATTTCCACGTCAAAGGTTTTCTTTTTATATCCCGTTGAGAACGGGCAGATGCACGCCCTGAGGGTTGCACTATTATATTTTCAAACTTTTGTTTTTATACATCATCTTGGAAAGCATGGCGAGGATTTTACAAAAGTTTCTTTTATTGTCAACTTTGGTGCCAACAATGATACGATCTCTTGGTGTTGAGCTTAAACAGCGAGCCTTTGTTGCACCCTTTTTCTTGATTTCCTTACTTTCTCTCTCCCTATTTATGTCTTTATTTCCGTTGTACTTTACTCTAATCACGGTTACACATATACCTCTTGTGGTCATATTCCTCCCTCTCCAAAAAAAAACCAAAAAACCAAAAAAAAAAGGGTCAAAAGCCCTAGCGTTTACAATTTATTCCTCATTTTTCCGTCTGTTCTTCCTAACTATTGTAAGGTTTTAATCACTCTGGATTGACAACGAACAGTCACTTAATATCTTTATGGTCTCACTTCTCCTAGACAAGTGGGCGACTATTCTGCATATATTGCAAATCGAGGCAGGCTCAAGACAAAAAAAACCTTGATTTGTAAACATAAGAATAGGGGTTCCATTTTCCCTAGGATTTTGCGGCCAGATTTGTTTTGTTTCCACTCTTTCTTTTCTTTTTCCTTTCTTTTTTTTTTTGGAAGAAGGAGCTTCACATTTTACATTTGCTCTACTGAGAAGCACCAGGCAACTCCTCCGGAACGATGGATTCGTTGACTTTAGCAAGCGAACATAGACGGGAGACATCCGAGATAGCAAAATAGCGTTGCGGGCGTGCGTGGGTTTAAGAATGATGTATAGAATAAAACTCGCAGCATAATGTCAAGGGTAATAGGCTCAATTAATACTTTTTAAATGTATTTTTCATGTCTTTGTCACGGGTTATTCTATTCAATAAGACTGATAAGCAATGGTTTTTATTAGAGCATTCGTTTCTAGTGTTGAATTAGTTGTGGGATAGATGGAGATGGATAGATAAAAATGGATAGATGGAGATGGATAGATGGATAGAGATGATAGAGATGATAGAGATGATAGAGATGATAGAGATGATAGAGATGATAGAGATGATAGAGATGATAGAGATGATAGAGATGATAGAGATAATAGAGATAATAGAGATAATAGAGATAATAGAGATAATAGAGATAATAGAGATAATAGAGATAATAGAGATAATAGAGATAATAGAGATAATAGAGATGATAGAGATAATAGAGATAATAAAGATAATAGAGATGATAGAGATAATAGAGATAATAGAGATGATAGAGATAAACGGAAATAAAGCCAGAGATAAATCAGGAGACGACGCAGACATAGACTACAAAGCATATTATGAAATTGCTAAGAAGACTACAAATATACCAAGACTACAAAATATACCCATACTAAAAATACACCTACAAGACCAACTACGCCAAGAGTACTACAGAATACACCAAGAAACTCCCGAAACCAATACGCCGTCTTAAAAACACAACCTCGCCCCACGTAAGAACCTTGCCACTTCCTCCATCCTCACCAGCCCTTTCACATCAACCAGACCAAGAGTATGTAGATAAACAAACAAACAAACATGATTTCCTTGAGAGTAAGGAGGAAAGAAAGAGAAAATGGTTATAGACTGCCATACCAGATACTATCGTCAGGACGTGCTCCTGACGTGACCCCATCCAGACGACACATGGCTCTGTAACGCGCATCAATCGTCCAGTTGTGCACCTCGTCGGCCCGAGCGAGTATCTGCATGGCCATGCCAGACATGGCGTGCCACATGTTATGGCAGTGGAGGGACCACAGGCCGGGATTGTCGAGCACGACGCGGATGATGACCCACGCGTAGCCCTCGACGGTGACGGTGTCGCGTCGGAGGGGATTGACGGGCATGCCATTGCCGGCATCGCCGTGTTGCTGCTCCATGTACTGAGCGAACGCGGCGGCCGTGGTAGGCGGGTACCCGCTTCGGGCTTGCGCCATGACAAAGAACTTGTGTCCGTGGAGGTGGAAAGGGTGGGCTCCGTCGTCAAAGTTGTTGATGGAGATGTCGACGGTGCGGATGCCCCTGGTTTGGAGAACAAACTCGTGGTCCTTGTTGAAGGCCTTGTCGTTGATGGCGATGGCGGGCGATTTGAGCAGCTGGGACGCCAGCTCGGGGTCTGTTGTGTCGAGATCGAGAAATCGGTGGAGGGACGGGTGGGTTTCGTTGGGATGCCAGCTTGACTCGTTGAAGAAGCCGCGGGACAAGGCCCAGTCTCCGATCTGAAAGTTGGCTCGGAGCACCACAAAGTCGTCTGCTGTCGGGGGTGTCACTTGGTGGATCGGGACTAGGGACGATGTGTTGAGGTCCCGGCATACGACCTCGACAGCGTCTGGCCAGTCTTTGCTTGTTGGGTCTTCTGTGAGAGCCGTTGTAGTCGGGGATATGTAGCGAACGACGCCATGGAGCTCCGTCCTGAGCCGTCTATTCTTGGTTGTGAAACAGCGCGAGACCATCCGAGTGCGAAGCCAGTAGGCACCATGGGTCGTGACATTTGTCTCCAGGATGATGCTGTACCGTTGTGCTGGCAGTATGTTGAGCCTGTGGAACGGTTCCGGATGCACATCAGTGCCGTCGACCTCGGTGATGTAAAAGGGGTGCTGGTCGATCTGGACCTGGAACTCGGCAAAGACGCCTACGTTGATGAACCGGAGGCGGTGTCTCTGACCCGCGGTCAGGTCAAAGACGGGATTCGACGTATTGCTATCGTCACAATCCCAACCCTTGAAGTCATGACAGCTGCGCACGCCGCGCCCATTGATCAGGGGGTTGTCCGGAACGGGCTCATTGTTCTCCATATCCGGCTGGAGATAGTTCATCAGTAGCTCAGACGTCGTATTGTGGTAGTGGTCCTGGACCATGATGATCCTGTCTGTCGCGTAGTCCAGTTCCTGCGCAGTGCGTTCGCTTCTCGAGTGGACGACGACGGGACCTACTAGGCCATCGGCAGCCTGAGCACTATGATGGGCATGATACCAGTAGGTACCGGACTGACGACGAACGTCGAATTTGTAAGTGAAGTTGGAGTTGGGCGCGATCGGGCACTGCGTGACTCCCACGGTGCCATCCATGAAGTTTGTGCCGTTTTGAAACAGACCATGAAAGTGTATGGATGTGGCATTGACGGCCTTGTTCTGCACCTGAACAATAATGGTGTCGCCTTCGTTGCACTCGACCAAGGGGCCAGGAAACTGATTGTTGATTAGCATCATGGGCCGATATACGCCATCAGGATTCAAACGGGCGTCCATGATGGTCCAGTGATACTCCCGAGTGACTGGCGCTGCTGCAGTATCCCACGACGGCGAGAGCACATACTCGGAGCCATCTCTCAACCGCGGAGTCTGAGGCACATGCTCGTGATGGTGTTGAAGAATGGAAGAAGATGGTCTGTCATCGTCGGGATGGCTCTCATGGTTGGCAATGGCATCATGTTTGACGGTGGGCGTGGGCATGGGCCTGGAACTAGGTATTCCATGGCCATGACCTTGAGTTTCTTCGGATGCAAATCTCAACAAGACGCCAGTCAAGCCTAGAGTCGTGATGATGAGAAGGAGACAAAATAAAATGACTTTCCAGAACGCGTACGGACGAGCGGGACTTGACTTGTTGTGAGAATCTTGACGAGAAAAGCTTGCTATGGAAGGCGAGGGATGAGCTGTCTGTGTGATCCCGTCTGGTTCATGGAACAGAAACGGTTCCTCCTCGGCCTCATGGTGTCCAGCTTCTGTGTCTCCCCGCTCTCGAGACATGTTGAGCGATGATTGATGATTGGGGGCACATCGAAGGCATCATCAGGAGTCGGGACAGGGCCCAGGAGTCCAGAACTCGGTGGCAACTTGCAAGTGCCGAGTGGCAATTGTCGATGATCCTGAAAAGCTGACGACAGCCATGTAAGCAAGGCAAGGCTGGATGTTGCAAATGGCGAGAAGGAATTCTCGGGCCGACGGAACAAACGTTGAAGAAAGTACATACACACATACACCCACTGTACCTATGTATATATATATCTTCACCCGTCCAAATACTCATGTCATCCGAGGTATGCATACCTATGTAGATACATATCAATGCAGCGCAGCATCATGTCACACAGTGCTTGCTGACTGCATGCATCCTTGTCCCCGGTACCTGGTACCTGGTCTGTCAGCCAGCTGCCGGCCAGCTGTCCTGGCGATTCTACAGTCTGCAAATCATGGGATGGCTCGACCCTCCGACCTTCCACATGTCCAGTCCAATCTACGCTAGCTTATTCCGGCCTGGGGAAGAAGTGGCACGACGTCCCTCGTCGGTCCATTCCTCCCGAATCTACCGGCAGAATGCACAGTGCACACACAGTGGTAGGCCAGGCCCTCCCCAGTCCTGCGGCTTCTTCTCAGCCCTCGCCGCCAACACCATGCCTCCCTCGTTGGTGGTCGTTGGTCACATTGGCCCTGCCTTGATACGACCCAGACGCGGATGTACAATGTACATACATACATAGGTATGTATGTACAACATATCGTATCCCTGCTTGCATTCTTCAGAACATCTTTCGAGTCGGATACGCGCCCGGGAAGCCGGGTCGGAGCCGGCGGCGTGTGGCCATTCTGATGGTAAGACCAAGAGAAATCCCTTGCCGTTTAAAAAGGCAAAGCCTCGAGCCTCTGCTCCAAGTCAGTCGATTGCTTGTCTTGCGCTCGCCCACCTCTTTCCTCAGCACCAAGGCAATCTAGACTCGAGTTTTTATCCTCTTGGTCCTCTTGGTCATTCCACAAACCGGCTAGCAGAAATCCAGGATGCTGTTGAAGACGGCAAGCGGCTTCTTGGCCGCGCTGTGGGCTGTGGCTGTCGTCGCCGTCGTTGCTGAAAAAGCGTGTCTAACTCAAGATAAAGAGGATTGGGAGACGCGATACAAGGCCAGAGATGCTGTCAACGTGGCCACGGCTGCTGCCAAGGCCAAGACGTCGAGTCCTACGAGCCATGTCAAGGGCAAGGCCTTTGATCGCTTCGTCATCATTTACTTTGAGAACCAGAATTACGACAAGGCTTTTGGCGATGGTGAGTTTTGATCAGACCGACAGATGGCTACGGACTATATGTATATATACTAAACGCTGTTGAAACCGCCACAGCCAACTTCAAGTGGTTTGCCAACAAGGGCATCACTCTCTCGAATTACTTTGCCGTCACCCATCCTTCGCAACCCAATTACATGGCTGGCATCGCTGGTGACTACTTCGGCATGGAAAACGACGAATTCTTGCGCGCGCCTCGCAACGTCTCTACCGTCATCGACTTGCTCGACACAAAGGGCATCTCATGGGCTCATTACCAGGAGGATATGCCCTATTCCGGCTTCGAGGGCAAAAAGTTCAAGAACCAGAAGAACGGGGCCAATGACTACGTCCGCAAGCACAACCCTGCCATCATGCACGACAGCGTCACGCACTACGAGCAGAAACTTTCCCAGATCAAGAACCTGTCCATGATTGACACGTCCAGGTCAATGTTCCACCAGGATCTCAAACATAACAGACTGCCGCAGTGGATGTTTATCACTCCCAACATGACTTCCGACGGCCACGACTCGTCAGTGACGGAAGCCGGCAAGTGGTGCCGCACATTCCTGGAGCCTCTGCTCTACGACCGTAATTTCATGCAAAAGACGCTTGTCCTCGTGACGTGGGACGAGAACGAAAAATACACCGACCGCAACAACATCCTGGGCATCCTCCTCGGCGATGCCGTGCCCGGGAAGCTTCGCGGCAGCGAGGACAAGACGTTTTACAGCCACTACTCGGAGATTTCCTCCGTCTCGGCCAACTGGGATCTTCCCACCCTCGGCCGGTGGGACGTCGGAGCCAACGTCTACAAATTTGTCGCCGACAAAACGGGCGATAAGATTCGTGAGTGGGGCTCGGAGCAAGAGCTGCAAGCCATGTACTGGAACTGGTCATATGCCGGTGTCTTCAACGAAGACGGCGGCAATCATGTCTGGCCAAAGCCCAACCTCGCTCTCGACAAGAGTCATCATGGCCGGCCCATTCTCCAGGCCATCAAGGATGCATACAAGCACAGCGATGCTCCGACGTATTATGTGGACAGCATCAAGGTGCCGGACGGTCTTCACCCTCCTAAGGGATACGAGCCAGTGGAAACGGAGTAGATGTATTATTTCCAAAGAACCGAACGAGGCGGAGCGAGATGATGGACGAGATTTTCTGATTTTTCCTTCTTTTTATTATTTTTTTTTTCCAAAAAAAAACACAAAACAAAACAAAAAAACAAAGTTCCGTTTTTTCTTGGTCTGGCGCAACTCACTGGCCGTGAATTCCGTCATCGCCGGCGCAGATCCTGTCTGTCATAGTTACATTGTATGTCTGAACACCCGTACAAGGACACGTAATGTAACTCGTCCCTCTGTGCCATCCGCAGAGTAGTAGCCGGTGGTACCACCGAATGTCACATTACACCTTTGTGCGAGATCAACTGACCAAGAATCGAGACGAGACGGCAGGCTGGCGCGGCATGGGAGGCCATGACACTGTGCAGTCGCGCCGCGCGCACACTGTGCATCCCGCGCAGGGTCACTCCGGCTGTCGGCCGAGAGTCTCTCGTCACTCACTTGGTCAGAGAAACCACGGCTCACGTCTTCCACCCGCTCAGGTGATCTATAGACTCGTTCCTGGCCCCTGCCATCTTGCGCGAGGCGGCGGCGGCACGAAAACCTTGACATGCACTCGGCGCACTCGGTCGTCCGACTCGGTTAGGTAGGCGCGCGAATTTGAAGATACGTGTCGCCAAAGACCGGACAGACCTTGTGTCTCACTTCCCTCGCATTTGTTATCTACCAACGCGCGCACACACACACACAGAATCGGTCAGCGCTTGGAAATATTTTCAGGTCATGTTTCTCCAGGTCCCGCCGACGAGGAGGATGGTGCGCTGCGTGGTAGCATGCCGGTGCTTACTTGTGTCAGATGTCAAGACTGAGCGTGCCGGTCCGCCGGGATCTATCGTGCATGCGTACCCGTATAGTATGTACATACTTTGTATCTTCCTGCGTCATTGTGTATGTATGTACATACAGTGGGATGTACATTGTATGTACTTGTATCACGTGTTCCTGCACTTCTCGCACGACATTTCTTGGACCCTCAGCCAGCCACAGGGGCGTCCAGTCCGGCGACACACCGGACGCGTACGACCTTGACGGGCAGCTGACGGCTGACGGCTAATGAGCTTGATTTTTTTTATTTTTTTTTTCGAAAAAAAGAAAAACAAATCAAAAATGAAAGCAAAGTAGATATACCACCTACCTAGGTAGGTAGGTATGTATATCTACCTTGCTCATCAAGTATTATTCTCGTTATTGCGTTATCGCGTTGTTGTAGTTTTGTAACGTTATTACTAATTCTTTCTTTATTTTTTTCTCTTTATTTAAAAAAAGAATTAAAATTGAACCCCATAATAATATAAAAGACAAAAAGAATTAAAAAAGAGAAAAGAAAAAGAGAGAATAGATAGGGAAAACAAAATGGAAAAGGATACACGATGAAAGATTAAAGACAAAATGCCTTCCTTGAAAAGTCCCTCCCTCACTCGCTTTCTGTCCGACTTCACCCTCGGCTTCTCGGATGGTCTGACCGTGCCGTTTGCCCTCACGGCAGGGCTGAGCTCTCTTGGTCGGACAGACACGGTCGTCTACGCGGGTCTTGCTGAGCTGTGCGCCGGGAGCATCAGCATGGGTATTGGAGGTTATTTGTCTGCTCGGGACGAGACTCCTAGGCCGCGTCGAGAAGGACGGTGCAGTGGCGGCGGGGACGAGGACGAGGACGAGGCCGATGGGGAGGATGAAGATGAAGATGGAGATGAAGAGCAAAGGAGCATGTTGCGCCCTCGAGACAGGTCCAGCTTCAGTAACAGGCAGGGCGTGGACGTGGACGTGGACGAGGACGAGGACGAAAAGGAACAAGAGCAGCAGGCAGCACACGAGGCCATCGTTCGCCGTCATCTCGAGCCCCTATGTCTGCCACACCAAACCACGCTCGACATCGTGACCTTGCTCCGAAACCGCCCCGACGGGACTCGAGGTCCCGCGCTGCGCGTCCAGAAACTCGACGCCATCCGTAAATCCGCCGCAGAAAAGCTCGCCAGCACAGCCGTGGTGTCGAGGAACGCAACCGTGCTGCCGGCATGGCCCGTCGTGTCAGGTCTGTCCATCTCGCTGGGCTACGTCACCGGCGGCATCATCCCCCTTCTTCCGTATCTGTTTGCCCCGACCATCGGACAGGGTCTGCGGTGGAGCATTGCGGTATGTTCGCTCGCCCTGATGGTCTTTGGCTTTGGCAAGTGCCGGATTCTTGGGGGCGACGAGTCGAGTTGGAAGACCAGTCTGTGGGAGGGAGGGCGGATGCTTGTTTTGGGCGGGTTTGCGGCCGGCGCGGCGGTGCTGTGTGTGAATCTGCTGGGGGCGGGGATTGTAGATCGGACTGGAGGATGAATCGGGTGGATTCCTTCTTTTTCTTCTTCTTCTTCTGTTCTCTTTGTTGGGTATTGTCTCTGCGAAAAGGGGGGCCAAAACGTGGCGTTGAACGGGTGAGCATGGCGAGAAGCATCAACGATGTGATGCCTTCTCGGCTAGCCAACTGTCAGTGAATCGAAGTCACACGCGGAATTCTTCTTCTTCTTCTTCGCCCCATATTGTTCGCGTGGCAATACACTTGCAATGAAAAAGGGCAGGTAGCCCGTTGTAGATTATGATGTGAACCTTTGCCCCCCCCCCCCCCCCTGTCCGGCGTCTCTCATTCAGAAATGTAGACATGATTTGATCGTGAATCAATTCTAGTTTCCTCCTTTTCTCTTCCGAATCATAGGCTTGTGGTCACCCATCCCTCCTTCCCTTCTTTCCAACTCGCTTATTCTCAAGCCGACCTGCGTCCTGGTCGAACAGTGCCGAACGCTTGGGTGGTCTTTGTTCGTTTGCAGCAACTTCAGACTCACAAGCCCGGCCACAATGAATAGCGCTTCACCAAAGCGACTGATCAGCTGAAATTCAACGACGAGACACACAGGACTTTGAACAACAATGCGTTGGTCGCTTCAAGCCCTTCTACGGTGCTGATCATGGCTGATTAGACGTTTCTTTTTTTTATCTGCACACGCACACATATATGCACGCACTTATATATATGCATCGTTCTTGCCACCCCATCGTTGGCTCGAGACCAGAGGGAAAGAAAGGGAAAAAAAGAGAAACCCATCAGTTCATACGTGCATCTTTGCTTCTTTCTTGTGCAAATCAACCCTACCACGAACAGTCTTCTTCACAACGGACAAATAGAATCACCAAAACGCAGCTGTGCACCGCTACGGAGAGAAAAAAAAAGTCAAAAAAAAAGTCATTACCAATGGACTCCACCAACTCTTCGCAACAATCTTATCCTGGTGACTACGCCAGTCTGCCAAACTTGACATACAACAATATGGAGGAGACATCCACGGCTACAGAGTGTGGCGCTGTATCGCAGGCGCGCGGTGACGAAGACGAGGAGAAGGAAAAGGATAATTCCGAGCGAGACGCGTCTAATGAGATTCCTGAGGGCTATCTCTTGGACGAAATTGACGAGAATCTGCCGATGGGGAGTTTTGATTCGTGGATGAATGTGAATGAGGCTTTCTTGGAAGCGCAGGTGGTGGATAATAGTGCCGGCCCCGCGACGACAAGCTCGATTGCCGACGAGAGGCTGCGGGCTTTTTTGAGGGCGAGGGCGATGGCGATGGCGATGCGAGGTCCTGGGCGACCTGGGGAATTGGAATTGGCGGTCGACGGGGAGAGTATTGTTTCTGCAGCTGCTATGCCTGGGGATGCTTGGGGAGATGGGAGTGTGCTGGATTGCAGCGACGAGGTCTGGGATCAGATTCTGGGCGAGGACGCGGTAGACGGGTCTGCGATATGGGGGGATGGCCAGGCGATGGGGAATGTCGGAGCGGAAGAAGACACGAAGTCGTGAATATGGACATCGACGAGGACGCGGTATTGTTTGGTTGGATTCAATGATGGATGTGTACGAGTGTACCTCTCACGTAGTATGTTGTAGTAAGCAGATAT
This sequence comes from Claviceps maximensis, assembly GCA_018360255.1. NCBI lineage: Eukaryota > Fungi > Ascomycota > Sordariomycetes > Hypocreales > Clavicipitaceae > Claviceps > Claviceps maximensis. Next base: position 85,240 of record SRPZ01000054.1, read on the forward strand.
ATAAGTGGGGCAAGTCAGTCATGCCGCGACAGCACGGGAATAGAGACGCCTCGAAGCCGAAAAATCAATGCATCCAAAACACAAGAAACCCAAAACCAAAGATTTGGTCTGAATTCCGAAGTTGAAAATATAAAATCCATGCAATATTGCTCCCGTCATTGTTAGGGCCCGAATTCCGCGGACATGAGTCTGACGGAGAAGTGGCGAGCACAAACAAAGTCATCGAGTAATGCCCCCGCCATGATTGGCTCACTCGCCACGCACAAATAATGATCCGCGCCCTCCGTCCGCCCACCGTGACTTGCCAGAAGCCGCCGCCGCCCCGAATCATCCTTGACGTACAGTATTCTGGACAGGACGGGTCGTATCCTTCCAATCTCGACGACCTCCAGCCCGCGAGCCGTTGACCTCCGACCAAGAGGCTGTTCCAGGAACGCCCTGACCTCATCCTCTTGTTTCCGCATTCGCAAAAACTCCCGCCCTCTCCGCTCTCTGCCCTCACAATGGCTTCCTCCCTGCAGAGACTCGCCGGCCGAGGTGCCATCCGATTGCCTCTCCGACCAGCAGCAGCAACCTCACATCTTGCCACCCGCCCATTCTCCTCGACATGTCTCCGAAGATACGCCACCCCCGAGCCCATGGGCACCAGGCTCGTCCCCGTCGACGACGACTTTGCTCACCCTAGCGACCCTTATGGCACCACCAAGGTCGATCCCGCCGCCACCCTCAAGTCGCGCGAGAACTCGGTCGAAGATCGCAAGGTCAGACACTACACCGTCAACTTTGGTCCGCAGCATCCGGCCGCTCACGGTGTGCTCCGACTAATTCTCGAGCTCAATGGCGAGGAAATCGTCCGCGCCGACCCCCACGTCGGCCTCCTGCACCGTGGTACCGAAAAGTTGATCGAATACAAAACATACCTCCAGGCCCTTCCTTACTTCGACCGACTGGACTACGTTTCCATGATGACCAATGAGCAATGCTTCTCTCTGGCCGTCGAGAAGCTCCTCAACATCGAGATCCCGGACCGCGCCAAGTATATTCGCACCATGTTTGGAGAAATCACCCGAATTCTAAACCATCTCATGTCTGTACTTTCTCATGCCATGGATGTTGGTGCTTTGACGCCTTTTCTTTGGGGGTTTGAGGAACGAGAAAAGCTCATGGTGCGTACAATTGGAAGATGCCTTTTTTTCAAACACTATACATTATAAATAAGAAGAAGGAGAAGAAGAACATCAACAACAACAACAAGAAAAAACGCAGAAAGGGGAGCAAAAATATCTTCTAACTCCTGTCCTGATAGGAATTCTATGAACGTGTCTCCGGTGCGCGTCTTCACGCTGCGTACGTGCGCCCCGGCGGTGTCCACCAGGATATTCCCGCTGGTCTGCTAGACGACATTTACCAATGGGCTACCCAATTTGGCGACCGTATCGATGAAACCGAGGAAATGCTTACGGATAACCGCATCTGGATCGATCGACTGAGGAACGTTGGAGTCGTGAGCGCCGCTGACGCACTGAACCTCTCATTTACGGGCGTCATGTTGCGAGGGTCTGGTGTGCCATGGGATATCCGAAAGAGCCAGCCGTACGACGCCTACGACAAGGTTGAATTCGATGTCCCCGTCGGTAAGAACGGTGACTGCTATGACCGATACCTCTGCAGAATGGAGGAGTTTCGTCAGTCTCTGCGCATTATTCACCAGTGCCTCAACCAGATGCCTGCCGGCCCCGTCCGCGTCGAGGACTACAAGGTGTCGCCTCCTCCCCGTACCGCCATGAAGGAGAACATGGAGGCCCTGATCCACCACTTCCTCTTATACACAAAGGGCTACGCCGTGCCCCCCGGCGAGACCTACTCCGTCATCGAGGCACCCAAGGGAGAAATGGGCGTCTACGTCGTCTCCGACGGCAGTGAGCGTCCGTACCGGTGCCATATCCGGGCCCCCGGTTTCGCTCACCTGGGTGGTTTCGACCACGTTTCCAAGGGCCACTTACTAGCCGATGCTGTTGCCGTCATTGGCACCATGGATCTAGTGTTTGGTATGCTTCCCCTTTCTTTCTTTCTTTCTTTCTTTCTTTCTTTCTTTCTTTCTTTCTTTCTTTCTTTCTTTCTTTCTTTCTTTCTTTCTTTCTTTCTTTCTTTCTTTCTTCCTCATTCCTTCAAGACAACTCTGCAGTGCGACTTGCTAACACGTGATAATCAGGCGAGGTTGATCGATAGATGCCTAAAGAAAGCGAATAAAAAAATCACAATTTTGCAAGATGGAAGCAAGCAAAACCGGTGAAATTATAAATAACCCCCCCCCCCCCCCCCCCCCCCCAATTTTTCTTTTTTCTTTATCTTTATCTTTGCTTTTTTTTTTGCATTTCTTTTCTTTTCCTTTTTGTGTCTGTGGTCATATAGCTGGCTGGCTGGGAAACAAGAACCCGAAAATACTCCATAGATGTACCTGTTTCGCCTCTTTTCTTCACTTTCACTAAGTACTCGCTGCCATGAATAACATGCACTAGATGTGGTGCGCTCGTCTTGTTGTGAACTGGCGCGTGAACCGGGTCGATTACAACCCTTTGTTGAGCTTTCGTGTAAATTTCACTTTTTACGTGTCTTTTTGCTCGTCTTTATATGTGTGTTCTTCTAATCCTACAATCATCGATGCACGTCCTCCGCACAAATCACACCACCTTCATCCCCCTCCCTGAAGCCTGCTCCATGAAAAACCTCTTGAGCGGCCCCAGCGCATTTACGGCCTGCAAACCCACCGACCGGAGCGCCACCAACGGTCCGCTCTCGAGGGAATACAGTTTATGCAGTTTGTCGCACACGCCGAGCATGACGTGGTTGGCGGCGTAGCGGTCGCGATTGTACGCCTCGAGGGAGAGGTAGGTGCCGAGGTCTTGGCCGTGGGAGACGGCGTGCTGGATGCTCTGGACGAGGCTTTGGACGTCGGCTTGGCCTTGGTTGAGACCCTGTCCTGCGAGGGGGTGGATGGTGTGGGCGGCGTCGCCGACGAGGGCGATGCGCTCGCCGATGTAGGTGTCTGCGTGGCGGAGCTTGAGGGGGAAAGAGGCGATGGAGCCGTCTTGGACGCCGAGGACGGCTTGGGGGATGGTGGCTTGTTCGGCGACGGCGTCGTCGGCGTCGGGGAGTGGCGTGTGTTGGATTCTCCAGTCGTACTCTTCTGCTTGGCCTGTCGTCTGCGAGTGCATGTAGGCGAGGTCGACGGGGCTGAGACGAAAGGCGGCGTTGACGGTGGCGATGAAGTCCCGGGTCGAGAGCTTCTTGAGCAGCGCGGCGTTCTCGGGCGTCGTGGTCCAGACGAGCGTCGCCAGATTTCCGGGCAAGGGGAGCATGGCGACGGGTCCGGTGGGCAAGAAGCGCTGGTAGGCGATCTTGCTCAGGTCGCCGCCCCAGCCTGGGCCTTCGAGCTGCAGCGTTGCGACGACGCCGTGTCGGCCGTAGTCCCAGCCGCGGCTTTGGATGCCGGCAAAGCATCGCACGGGACTGTTGGCGCCGTCCGCGCCGACAAGCAGCCGCGCAGCTAGCGAGTGGCCGGTGGAAAGATGAACAATAGGCCAGTCCCGGAGATCCATGTCCTCCGTCTCGGCTCCCAGAGTGATCTTGTCGACCTTGGACTTGTCGAAGACGCTGATGCCGCCCAGCTCCTCGATGCGCCGCAGCAGGCCTGACGTCAAGTTGAGATTCTCCGTCATGTAAGCGATGGTTTTTTTGCCGCTGGAGGTCGATACCGAGGAGCCCCCCGGCCAGTCAAACTCGATTCGCGCCCCCGTGACGCCATCCCAGACCTGCATCTCGTGGAAGTCCTGAATACGTTCCCTCTTCAGATGCGACCACGCGCCTATGCTGTTGAGGTATTGCGCCGAAGTAGGCGTCAGGGAGCTGCAGCGATTGGAGAATTGGGTCGGTGGAAGGTTGAACGCGGCCGTCTTGGAGAGGTCTTGCGCTTCAACGAGTGCGACTCGCAAGCGGGAAGTGGTGGGGTTCGCTCCTATTTTGTTTCATTTTTTTTATTGTTTTTGGTATCATGGTTAGAATCATTCGATCAATTCATCGTTACTTATGTTTTACTAAAGGAAAGCGGATCTTAAAAAGAAGGGTTTTTTTTTTCTTTCGTACGGAGGGCGGCGAGGAGACTGAGCCCGGCTGGGCCGCCTCCAACGCAAACTACATCGTATATGTCGTCTTTCGACGTCGCATACGACCGCGTCCATTGTCCGCGAGCAGTTCGGGAGCAGCGTTTACAGGCGAGTCGGGAGGGCGTCACAAGCCATCGACCTGCCGTCGGTATGGCCGGCGTCATGATTGTAGATTTATTTGCATAGAACGTTGTGAACAGGAGTTGGACGGCCGAGCAGAAGAAGGCTGCATGCGTGAACAAGTTGGACTTGAGGTTGGCGGGTGGGCCGACATTCAGATCGTTCACCTTCGTCTTCGTCATGGTCGGCTCAATTGCCAGGTTGACGCCACACGTGGCGAGTACAGCTTCAGCCACCTTTCTCCACCTCTCCTGGTAGCCAGTTGCCGCAGACAACCACAGGAGTTGCGTCAGTGGATCTCTGCAGGTGGTCAAACAACAAACTCGCATCCCGCACCACGAATTGATTTTTTTACTTGAGCTTATAATATTTGTTTCATTTCTTGTGTTTTCCGCTTCCTCAAACATCCTTGCAGCAGCATCACCGGGCTACAGCACCCGTCGCTTCAGCAGCTGCAAACCTAGCGTCTCACTTTCCTGCGGCCTTTTCGACGACCCGCTTCTTTCTCCTGCCGGGCTCGTCCCGTCCAACGCTGTCCAAGGTACGACGACGTCAACGACATATTGTTCTGACTCATATCCCTCGGCTGCCCTTGCCGCTGGCTTTGTTTCAGCTGCGCATCGTCATACTTTCTACACGAGCGTTGGTCGTTGCGGGCCCTGACCTGCGTGGCACTTCGCAATAACCTCTATTGTGCTTCGGGTGTGGCTGCTCGAGGAGAAGCAAGGAGCTAATCATCATCATCACTAGTCACGACTCAAGACATTGTCATCCCGAAAATGGCTGACATCGACGACTACTTACAAGAGGGATTTGATCCCCGAACCGTAACTGTGCCACGTTTGCGATCGATCCTTGTTACGCACAATGTGGATTATCCCTCGACTGCAAAGAAAGGAGAGCTGGTCGAACTCGTCAACGCGCATGTTATGTCCCAGGCCTCCAAGCTTCGAGCACAAAAGCTCAGAGCGAAGAGATCTAGCTTGGGATTTTTCAACGCTGATAGTGCCGATAATACCAATGTTTCGGACGAGCCAGAGCCACGGTCGCGACAACCCTCTTACCGCAGGTCCATGTCACCGCGGAAGAGCTCTGCAAGAATGAAGGTTGAGCCCGAAGAACGCGGGACCAACACGTTTCGCAGCCCACAAAAGCGAAGTTCGCGATCTGTCAGCCGACAGTTGTCGCATGCCGGTGACGACGACGACAATGATGATGATGACGACGGCCGTTTGTCAGTCGTCTCCAGATCAACCCGTCGAACCAGTAGAAGAGCCGTCACACCGCAGATCAAGGTAGAGCCTGAGCCGGAAAAAGACGACTATTCGACCTACTCAGCTTATTCAAATCGATTTGTCGCAAGACGAGGAGAGGAAGAAAACGTTGAACAGGGTGGTAACGTGAACAAGGATGCGGACGATACTGAGGATGCTGAGGATGATGAGGATGCGGACGAGCATGACAAGAGCGTCTTCACGGATGACAATCCTTTTCAAGGCGGCGGCAGTTCATCCCCACCGTCGGCCACCACTCCAAGCAATCGCCGACGGACTTTGGGAGATGATTTCACCAAAAGCATGCGATCTGCGACGGCAACAAGGCGTACAGATGCATTTTCTAACAAGCCCAAGAAGCCGCGAAGGTCTGAGGTAATTGCCCCGAAAATACGTCAAAAAAGCCCAGATTTTGCGCTGGAGCCCGGTGAGGAGTTTACTGTCGATGAACAGCTGGAGCTTGAAGATGCTCAAAGCAGGGGCCAGGTCGCCGCACGTCCTCGGAAGAGTCGCAAACCAGTACGCCAAACTACCATTTTAACGCCCATCTTCGTTCTGCTCATGGCTCTTCTCGGCGCGTACGGAGCATGGTATCGGCAAGAGAAGCTAGCTGTGGGATACTGTGGCCTTGGAAGAGCGGCCAAGCAGCTTTTGCCGCCCGAGATTGCCGTTCCGGACATTTTGGTTCCCTTTGTTGAGCCGCAGTGCGAGCCATGTCCCCAGAACGCGTACTGCTACGAGGGATTTACCGTCAGATGCGTTTCCGGTTTCCTACTGAAGCCGCATCCCTTGTCATTTGGCGGGCTTGTCCCCCTTCCTCCTTCTTGTGAGCCCGACAGCGAGCAGGAGCGTCGCATCCAAGCTGTAGCCGATAAGGCCGTGGAGGAGCTCCGGGAAAGGCGTGCCAAATACGAATGCGGCGACTTGGTGGACAAGGAAGGTCACCGGAAAGATTCGCCGGCGATTGCGGAAACGGACCTGAAAGAAGCCGTCAGTAAGAAAAGAAATAAGAGACTGAGCAACGAAGAGTTTGATGCACTCTGGGAGAAGGCCATTGGCCAGGTAACCACAAGAGATGAGATTGAGGTTCAGGTCGAAACAACAACCAAGTAAGTATACAACACACGTTGTTCACTCTTTCAAAACTACGAAAATATGTATAGTACATCATCTTCTCTCTCCATATTGCAACCCCCCACCTCCTCCTTTGTTGCTACTATAACTATTTTATCCTATATATGTTACAAAACCATGTTTCTGACACGTCAACTAATCAGCTCCGTTACTGACACAACAGACCTCCCGGTTCCGCCTCAATTTCAATTAGAAAGCTTTCGTCCACCTCTCTCGCTCGCCTTCCGCTCACCTGCGCCATCAGGCGATCGATCTGGCTCGGACTGGCAAGATATCGACTCGCAATTGGACTTTTGATTTCGCTGATCCTCGGAACCCTTTACCTCTGGGCACGATACCGTCGCCACGTCGAAACATCGGCACAGGTTCCAGCACTTGTCAATCTGGTGCTTGGACGATTGGCAGACCAGCGTGAGCTTGGAGAAGAAGATCTAGACGATCCGTGGCTCTTCCTACCAAATCTGAGAGACGATGTTCTTCGCAGCATACACACTCTTTCCGAACGGGATCGCATCTGGCAGCGAGTAAGAGCCGTTGTTGAACAAAACAGCAATGTCCGGACCGGTCAAAGAGAAAGTCGCAACGGTGAAGTTGGACGCGCTTGGGAATGGATTGGGCCGACCAAAGGGGAAGGAGCCCGGAGGCGTCGTACTATCAGGTCGTCGTGGGTACCCGAGTCTTCCCGGGAGGACACGACGCCTGACGCGAAAAGCGTGATTGAATTTCAAAAGGAGGAAGAATCGAGACCCATTTATTAGATGATGATCTTGGGGGAGGGGGTCACAGGTTGTGTTTCGCCTTATCATCATATTATTACTTGGGATTGTATTGAATTGCACTGGTACCATGTTGTGACTCGGGATTGTTTTGTATTTCACTGTTACCACGTTCTTATGGAGTCTTTATGTCAATTCATTTGGAATTTCTACGCATTTTATATGAGAACTAGAAGAGACATGTGTCGTATTTGTACATCGTTGGAGAGCTCGTAACAAAGGGTCGTAAGAATATACGGCACACAACCGTGACCTTGATAAACAGGGATTGTCCAGAGCCAAAACCTACGGCTACGGATGAGGAGCCTGTCTAGAGCTATTAAGGCCTGGCACTCCACGCACAACGAACAAACCAAATACCGCAGTCATCATGACGACAGAAATGGAGCAAAAAAGGGGACTATTTCAACGCGAAGGGGAAAAATCCCTCTTATAAGAAGAGTTTACAAAGAAATCGTTTTCTCAAACTCTTAGTCTCTCGATCTGAGACGCCTATTGCACAGGGGGGTTTTTATATGCACAGAGTGAAACACTGACAAAGAAAAATAAAATAAAAATAGTAAGTAGTATGTTTCTTTTGCGATTTGGTTTTTTTCTGGGGTTTCATTTCATTTCTCGCCCCCACCCCCCAATTGTTTGATAAGATTAATTCGTTGGGGGAAAAGGAGGTGAAGAATGATCTAGTGACTACAGAAAGGGGGAATTTATTGAGCCTTGGAAGAAACAATCTCTGTGGGGGTAGTATGTTAGCGAACTTGAAGAAGAAAACGAATAGCAGTGTTTTTTGGTGATGTTGTGTGTGTGTGTAATTTATGGTAAGAGGTTCTGGATAGACATACTCTCCACTTCAGAGATGCTCTGCTGCAGAATGATCTGCAGGTTCTTGGGGTTCTGGAGCTCTTTTTGGACCTTGGCGATGATGGAGGCGGCAAGCTCCTTTTGCTGGCGCTGCTTGACTTGGCCCTCGTAACGGACCCATGAGTCGAGAACGGCCTTGGCCTCAGCGGCGATGGCCGTCTTCTGCTCGAGCTCGTAGGCCTGGGCTTCGAGCTTGGCGGTTTCCTAGACATGACGAGTTCTGTCAATTGATTTCCCTTTTTCCAATTCCTTATTAAGGTATAAACAAACACCCCATCAATTTATTGACCCGGCGCGCGTGATTGCTAGAAGAGGACCATTCTTGCGACGTTTTATTCTTCTCATTCACTTAGGGGATGAGACTTCTTCAGCTTACCTTGGAAATCTCAAAGAGAGCCTTGGTAATGTCAACAACACCAGTCATCTGCTCGACGTCCTGGATACGGCCCTTGACAGCCTGAGTGTGGTCGGCACGGGCGCTGTTGAGAATATTCTTGATCTTCTCGTTCTGGCTCTCGGCCCATTGCTTGTAGCCGGGGCCGCCGAACTTGATGATTCCGCCCCAGACGGCCAGCAGACAAAAGGCCACAATGGTCTCCTCGTTCACGACGTAGTACTCATTGCTGAGGGCGTAGATGCTCAGACCAGCGGCGCTGCTGAGGAAGGCGGTCTTGCTGAGGAGGTTGCTTCCGGGAAGGGAATCGATGATGCTCTGGGCCTTCTTCTTGGGCTCTTCGGCCGGGACATTACTGGCGTGACGGGCAGAGGCTGCGGCGGCGACGGACAGCACAGGGACGGCTCGGCGAGCAAGGGCAGGTCGGAGGAGGGGAGCGCCTGTTCCGTGGTCGGTCAAAAACCAAGATTGCGTCCGTGTCAATTGAGAGACTTCAACTGTTGGGGGGAAAGGAAGAGTGCTTGAGCTTGGCAGGGTAATTCTCCACTGTCCGGGAAATCAAACGTACCAACGGCGCTTCGCGCCAAGCGTGAAGCCATTGTGAATTGTAGATTGCGGTTGGGGGCGGGTATCGGGCGCTTGTTGTTGCTCGGAGAGCTGGAGATGAGGTTGAGGTTTTATCGCACTAGTTCGGCAGCATATATCTGTCACGTGATGAAGGAGAGGTACATGAAAAATGATGGGGTGTGCTGTACCGACGGCTGGTGGACGGTTTCGCCGTGGATTTGCCGTCCATTGGTGGTATATGAACCAGAGCGCAGCGGGCAGAGCATGGCGCTATCCTTTTGGAACATCAAAGCTCCGTCGTGGCTATCGATAATATCATCCCTGTACTTAGTACAGGGATTTTGATTGGCTGCAGAGTTCAATGGTCTGCGAAAGTTTTGTGAAGGACGTCGAGGTGTGAACCAGGATTTTTTTTTCCTGGAGCATTTTCATGACGTTTCGAGACATTTTTAAAAATTCATATCGGTAATTTGCACTAAATTTGCTTCCAGAGGTTTAATCGGCAGATGCCAGGACAATATCATTCTCAATAGTTCATTCGGCATTTTCAGGCGGAAAAAAGCTCCCTCCCTCTTTCAACTTGGGACTTCCACCGACAGGGCACGATTTTGCGACATGGCCAAGAGTACAGAAGGCGTGAAGCGCAAGCGAGCCTCGGCCGAGGACAAGCCGGTCAAGAGGCGACGTTCCTCCAGCGCGGAAAGCGAGGATCCTAATGCGAAGATCTTGCTCTTGGAACAGGGCATCCTGGAATCAAGGAAAAACTACAATGACATTGCCGTTCTTCTCACGACGGCGGGACAATACGCGGCTGGTGAACCCGAGTCTATGCTAGCGGCTGTCGCTCTCTGCAGAGTCTTCATGCGCCTGCTTGCGCAAGGATCCCTCATCGCCAAGAAGTCATTGTCAGAAAAGGACCTGGTCGTCGTCAGTTGGCTCAAGGACCAACTATCTCAGTACAAGATTATTCTGCTGAATCTGCTGGGGGAGGAGGAACTTGCCGTTACTGCCCTCACGCTGAGCATGCGTCTGCTGAAGGCAGAGGGGCAGTTCCTGTACGACAAGGAGGAATATTCATTCCCGGCCGCTTTTATGGAAAGCATTATTCGAGCGATACTAGTGTCAGATAATGAGGATGTCCGACGCGCGTTTATCGAAGAATTCGCGGAGCAATATGACGACATTCGATTCTTTACTTTCAAATCAGTCAAGTAAGCACTGCCAGCCCTTCCTTTTCCTTTTATTTCTTTATTCTTTTTTTTTTCTTCAAAAAAAGAAGGTGCAACATTTCCCCCTATATACAATGCTGATGAATGCTTTTCGCCAGAAATTTGGTCGAGAGGTTAGCGCAGGATGAAGACGAGTCTCGAGGTCTTTTTAAAAGAGTGTTTGCCTTGATATCTGCTTTGGACGGCGTGCCAGAGTCGGCAGACGACCTGGAGGATTTCTATGTTCCTAAACCGTCAAAGAAGTCTCATCCTCTGCTGTCAATCACGCAACACAAAAGACAAGGTCAAGACGCATGGCTTGCATTGATGGGCGTCGTTGATACAAGGGAGGAAAGAAAGCGTCTGCTGGACATTGTGTCGACCATTATTGCGCCATGGTTCACGAAGCCCGAGCTACTGGCAGATTTCCTCACCAACTGCTACAATGCTGGGGGGTCCATGTCTCTGCTCGCCCTTTCGGGCGTCTTCTATCTGATTCAGGAGAGAAACTTGGACTATCCGTCCTTTTATGCCAAGCTATATTCATTACTGGACAGAGAAATTCTGCATTCGAAACACAGATCACGATTCTTCCGTTTGCTCGATACCTTCCTGGCGTCTACACATCTCCCTGCAGCGCTGGTGGCTAGTTTTTTGAAGCGACTGTCTCGGCTGGCGCTTAATGCGCCACCGAGCGCCATTGCGTTTGTCATTCCTTGGATGTACAACATGCTCAAGCGTCACCCCTCGTGTACGTTTATGCTTCATCGTGTCATCACGGACCCCGAGCGCAAGCAGGAGATCAGGGACCACGGATTCCAAGACCCCTTCCTGGCGGATGAAACGGACCCCATGGAAACCGAAGCCATGGAAAGCTGTTTGTGGGAGATTGTACAGCTGCAGTCCCATTACCATCCCAACATTGCCACTATTTCCAAGGTCCTGTCGGAGCAATTTACCAAGCAATCATATAACATGGAAGATTTCCTAGATCATTCGTATGCATCTGTAAGTTTTTTTTTTCCGCGAGGTCAAATTGAGAGGAGTGACGGGCCGGGAATTGGATGCAGGGCAAAAAGGAGAACTCGATGCTAATCTTTCTTTCAACAATCAAAGCTTTTGGAGGCCGAGTTGGGCAAGGACGTCAAGAAGGCGCCAGTCATTGAATTCCAGATTCCCAAGAGAATATTCCTCCCGCAGGACGACCCGACAACAGCACCTGATAGTTTGCTGGTCAAGCTTTGGGATTTTGGAGCGGCGGCATGAGATGTGTGGGAGCATATGACAGAGCCATACTTGGTTTTTGGAGGCGGATGGGCCGCAAAGCTGTAAAAGGAAATTCAAGACTGGAGGATGGATTCTGGTGATGGAGTCGCCGTCTGTTTGTGTCTTGCATAGTGCATAGCAAGCGAAGAATGTTTGGATATAACATAGTCTGTCCCACACATAAGGTTTAAAAAAGGGACCAAGATAAAGAGCGCGTCGTTTGGTCAGCGCCATCATGTGCGGCCGTCACGTCACGGAGTCACGGAGTCGCACACATGCGCACATTAGACTTTTTAGTGTTTCACGAAAGGTCTACAGGTAGATTTCGTAGGTGTTACTAATAGTATTGACACCACAAAAAAAAAAAAAAAAAAAAAAAAAAAGACCCAGCTTCGTGGCGCTCCGTCCAATGCTTGGCACACAAAGTCTACAGTCTGCCGGGTTTCAATCTTGGCCGCCGCCGCGTGACATCACCGGACCACAATTATTGACACAATTCCATTTCTGGGGACCCGCAGCTGGCCATGTTCGTTCCATGACGGACTCCTGGACAGCCCTGGCAGCTGATAGCACTGAGACAGACCAAGAGACTGGCAGACGGACACGCGCGCACACACATGCAGAAGAGCAAGAGAAAGAGCGCGAGAGAGAGCGCGAGCACCTGCTTGCTTCCTGCCGTCTGCTGTTTGGTCCCACCACCAACCACACATTGTCCACACCAGACCAGACCACACCAGACCCAGACACATACCCAAACCCAACACCGACACCGACACCGACACCGACATCGACGCCCTCCCGACGACCACAAGCTGCAGTGCAACAATTCTCAGGGCCTGCTGATCTTTGCCCGGCGACGCTGACACGATCCAATGCGCTTTTTCGATGCCCTCGTCGTCCACGTCCACGTCCACGTCCACGTCTAATCCTCAGGCCGGGACCGGGTCCTTGAGCGGCGCTCATTCCACCCAAGCCATGGATCCCCAAGCACGCGTCACGACGGCTCCTGCTGCGTCGACAAACTCTCCCTCACAAGACCATAAGCTGCGCAGCCAGCCCCGGAAGCGCAAGGGACATCGCGGCGGCAAGAGGAAGCGGTCGAGGCGGAAGAGCTTCGCTGCTCTCGCCGAGGACAGTCAGGATGAATCCCCCGGCCCGGTCGCATCAGGCATCATCTATCAGCTCCCGGGCGCAAGTCTTAGCGATACCAGCATCGATAGCGAAGCATTGCTAGATCACCGGTAAGTGAATGCATCAAATCTACCAGTCCTTTCCTTCTTCTTTTTTTTTTTTCTTTTTTCCCCTTTGACTTTTTTCCCCGATTTTCTCCAACTACTTTCTCCCAAGCACCGGCATCCACTTGGCCCTGTCTGGCTGGAATTCATTGGCATTCCTTTGGCATATAATACTAATCTCGGTGGCCTCATTCTCTTCGCCTCCTCCTATGTCAAACAGCGAACAAAAGTCCATGCGCATTCGACGACTCTCGACCATAGCAGTGTCAAGTCCCTTCCACAATCCCTTCTCCACGACGCCAGGAGGCAGCCGACAGCGAGCAGTGCAAACCTCCATCAGTGCGGGAAGCCCCGAAAACAATCAAAATCCTTGGGACGAGACGGTCCCGCTCTTGTCGGGATCGGGTAGGCGGAACTCGCCCCCAGGTCCCTTGGGCTACGGTGCTAATGAAGCCAGACCCGGCCGGAATCAAAGTCGAAGGTCCAGCAGGTCATCGAGGCGTCTTGTCACCTCCCAAGGCGCTTATGATGTGAATCATCCTCCCTCTGTCCCTGCTTCGCCCAGCTTTGGTCCTTTGGACGGAGGCCCGGACATGACCTTTGTCGATGTCATGATTCGCGACGACATGTCACTGAGCAGCGGCAGCCCTCGGCGCAAGACCATGGACCAAGGGAACGAGTCACAGTCGGAGACGGAAGGCGGCGGAGATCGAGATCATGATCGTAGATCTGACTTGACGCGGAGACCAACAGTCGTCATGTCGGAGGATGTGTGCTTTCCCGCGCCTGGCATGTCCGAGCTTGGCGATGACGATATTCGGATCCATGACCCGCAGTCGTACCCGTCACGTAGTCGTCGACGGCGCAGCCAATGGCCAGACTTGTCCGTCTTGGAGGAATGGAGGTCATATGAGAAGGAAGACCGCAGCGAAGAGCGCCGCCGCGTCAAAAGAATCACGGAGCCGCAATTGATCAATGGTCGTCTTCGCCCCGTACGAAAGGGCTGGTTTCAGACAGACGAAGAGGCTCCATATCGCTTCACCTATTTCAATGAAGAGTTCCAAAGCACCATTCACAGCCAGACCATTTCCGAGCTCATTCAACCTGGAAGTGGCTTTCAGGAGCTTTTCGTTCCTGATCAGCGCGTGCTCTCTGACGACGAAAGTAGCGACGAGGAAGAAGACGTGGTGTCGCTTGCGACGAAGCGGCCGCCGTCCTTTCCAGGACGAGATAGCACCTCCAAGGTCTCCACGCGGCAGCCATCTATTGCCGGCTCATCGCGACAGGGTGAAAAGGACACCATTTCTCCACACAAGGGCCCTGCCATCTTATCCCGGCGTGTCAGTCCTAGTGGTCTCAAGTCTCCCAAGGGCATGCTTCATCCTACTCCTGCCGTTCCTCCCGCAGAGCATGCCGAGCCCGTAGAGCCCGCAGACCCGCCAGAAGAGAAACAAGTTCGATACGGAGACCGCCCTGTGTGGTGGCTTGACATTCTCTCCCCGACAGAAGCCGAGATGAAGGTGATCGCCAAGGCCTTTGGCATACACCCTCTCACAGCCGAGGACATTATGCTGCAAGAGGCACGCGAAAAGGTCGAATTGTTCCGCCACTACTACTTTGTCAACTACCGTACCTTTGACCAAGACATCAACAGTGAAAACTACCTCGAGCCAGTCAACATGTACGTGGTCGTCTTCCGAGAAGGCGTCCTCAGCTTCCATTTCTCCATGACCCCCCATCCGGCCAACGTACGCAGACGCATCCGCCAGCTGAGAGACTACCTGATCTTATCCTCTGACTGGATCTCCTACGCTATCATCGACGACATTACCGACGTGTTCCAACCTCTCATTCAAAACATTGAAGACGAAGTTGACGAGATTGACGACGCAATCTTGCGAATGCACACGCCCGAAAAGGATGAAAAGACGGCGCATCTCCGCGACGACAGCTCCTCGTTTTTTGACTCGGGCGACATGCTTCGACGGGTTGGCGACTGTCGAAAACGCGTCATGAGCCTGTATCGTCTTTTGGGAAACAAGGCCGATGTTATCAAGGGGTTTGCTAAGCGATGCAACGAGCGGTGGGAGGTAGCGCCGCGGTCCGAGATTGGACTTTATCTTGGCGATATTCAAGATCATATTGTGACCATGACGTCAAATCTTGGTCATTATGAAAAGTGAGTTTATGTTTAAACTTTTTTTCCTTGTTGTCTTTTTTCTTTTCTCCTCTTTTACCTCCTTTCATCCTGTTTTTTTTTCCCACGTCATTGCTTATTCGTCGCCTTTTCGTGAGATCCCCAAGACTAACAACGTGACCTCCAACTCAGAATCTTAGCTCGATCCCACGGCAACTACCTCGCCCAAATCAATATTCGCATGAACGAACGACAGGAGCAAACAGCCGATGTCCTGGGCAAGCTCACCGTCCTGGGTACAATTGTTCTCCCGATGAACATCATCACTGGGCTCTGGGGTATGAACGTCTGGGTTCCAGGCCAGGAGTACGAGGGCGATCTAACGTGGTTCGTATGGATTACAGCCGGCCTAGTCTGTTTCGGCCTAGTCTGCTACATGATTGCCAAGAGGGTGTACAAGATTGTGTAAATGCCAAGTGGCTTTATTATGCACACTATATACTTGTGGACAAGTCTACAATAACAACAACAACAACAACAACAACAACAACACAACAATACCAGTAACAATAACATTATCAAAAAGCGATTTTGTTATACAAGTATCCATATCAGTGGTGAGACGAAACAGTGATTAAGAGAGAAAAGCAACGGCAAAAAAGTCAACCGCTCATTTTGGGTTAATGCAAAAGGGTTCCGATCGGGATAAATGCAAGCCAAAGCAGAAATGGAGTATTGTGGCTTTTGATTCTCATTTTTATCTTCCATTCTCTGCTGTCTTTATTCTTTTTGACTTGTCTTTTTTCTTGGCTCATGTCTTTTGCATAGAAAGGGAGCGTCGTGGTGAGGTTCTTTTGCTCGATAGACTGGGTGGTTTCGCATTTCAGGTGTTGTTTTCGTGCTTAAGAAGAAGGCGCATAGGAGTCTTTTTTTCCTTTTTCTTTTCTTTTTTTTTTTTTTGAGTATATGTATCGTCCTTGCTATGGTTTTCCTTTTCATCCTTTGGCGCCGGTGTTGGTGTAGGAGTCTGGCATGATTTTCGGGTTTTTTTTGTTTAGAATTAGATACGATTCCATTTACAATCATTTACTCCCTCGATCAAAACCGGAAAAGGTTATTTTTGAACGTTAATTTTGTTTTTTAATTAGAAACAATGTTACATGTGCGTCACTTTGCGCCCTCTCCGTAGTCACATCCGTGTCTTTTTCTCAATCCATCCTCTTCCAGCTCTCGATACGGCTTTTCCCTATCCCTTTTCCAATATATACCGGTCTTCACGCCGGGCGTGGACACCACTGACTGCCTGCCGACGTTGAGTGCTAGCTTCATGACCATACATGCTGGACGAGATACAGGATTTGCTCTTCTTCTCGCGCCCTGAACTGATGACGGCATGAGTGGTGCAGCAAGTATGGGCGTTTTTGTTTTCCGGGTCCTGTGTTTTTTGGCCCAAAAAAAAGAGAAAAAAAGGAAGGAAAAAGAAAAAGAAAAGAGATAGAAAAACAGAATTGATATTCGTTGGTATATTATCGCTGCTTGCAAATATCATTAAATTGTTCCGCGCAAAGCTTCATAATGTTTAGGCATCATGCCTTTATATGCATGTGTGTATGAGATGAAGCGGCGAGGGGACGTTATGCCGCCATCTCACGCCACATACACGTGTAGGCTTTCATCTTCGCTGCTGGGCATATGTCGCCCTCAAGGCCATGATTTGCTGCTTATCGGGCTCGGGTAGCATATCAATCTGCGCTTGCGTCAAGTCCATGACGGCTCTCATAAGCGCGTCCGTATCCTGTGCCGTTGTTGCTGCCCCTGCTGTTGCTACTGCCGTGGGCGCTGGGGGAGCTGCTGCTGCACCATAGGCGGGCTGAGCAGCGACTGGAGGCGCATAGGGCATCACGGCAACAGGCGGTGTGTTGTGGGCTGCTGCTGCTGCGTATCCTGACACGGCTGGTGGTGCGGCAAACGCTGCGGCGGCAGGCTGTGGCACTGGTGGAGGAGCGTTGGGGTCGACAACAGACTGAATTGCCTCGGGAGAGATGAGTCCCATGAGCAGTAGTGCTTGAAATACAGCATATGACAGTTGTGGCGCCTGCTGGAGAAGCTCGGTGGCTCGCTGAGGTTCGTTCGCTGCCAGTGCCTTCATTTGGCTCAGAATGTCAAGGAGCTGAGATGGCGGTAAGGTATTGAGGGTTCGCGAGATGGCATCTGTGCAGGTCAAGCCTGGAGGGATTTCTTTTCCGGCTGGGAGGGGAGGTAGTGAGCTGGACTGGACACTGTACATATTGGACGCCGTGCCGTTGGCAGGAACTGATGTCATCTAACAGAATTGCCGTGTCGGCCATTAGTCTCGTCGTCTTCAAGCCATCGCTATGGTTTTCCGTTCTTTATTTTTTTTTTTTTTTGCTCTTGACTAGGTGTTATGCTTCATGCGCCTACCTGGTTGTCGTCATCGCCGCTCTTTTGTTCATTAGAAAAATCGACGCGGAGCTTACGACCCATGACTTCAAAGTCGTTCAAGTTTCGTACTGCCGATGAAGCGCTATCTATACGAAAGAAACGAGGGGAAAATGTCAGCGGACATTCAGATTGGTGAGCGGTCGACGTGTCGGAGGAATTATGTGTATTTTATGTATTTGAAAGAAGCAAACGCCGTTGTTGATGTTAGTGTTGAGTTGATGCTGGTGCTGGTGCTTGTGCTGGTGCTGATTCAGGTGCTGGTGCTGGTTTTGGTTTTGGTTTTGATGTTGGTTTTGCCCTCCTTATCCTTGTTCTTATGGGCAGGTGTTACAAACCGGTATCTGGGTAGTCTGCGAAACCAAAGCCCTTGGGGCGACCGGTTTCCGAATCATATACTAGTCGAAATCGCTCGACTTTGCCAGCTCGGCCAAAGATTTCGGTAATTTGTTCTTCGGAAAGGCCTGCAAGTCCCGAGTAAGCACAATCAGACGCTAGGCAGGCGGCACGATAAAGAGAGACAACTGTGCGCGTAGATGCAGGAATGGTGACGTACCATAGGGAATATTTCCCACAAAGACAACACGAGAAGGTGGTCTTGTCGACATACTCGACGTCTTTGATGTATTTTTGTGGGATGTTTTATTTTTAGATCCGGTTTCGGCGGTTGTGTTGGTGGGGAGGGGAAGGGAAATCGCAAGTTTCTAAACCACAAACTCGAGTTGTTGAGGCAAAAGTCGGCTGGTCTGAAGGCGTCGTCGTGTAGGTGAGAGTCGTGAATGCGCGACGGGCACGGTCGGCCAGAACTCTCTTTTTATTCCGCTTTCAAGGTCGTTACTTGCTCTTCTCCTTCTTTTTGTCCTGGTCGCGTACGTAATGCAAGGGTAAAAACGAATTGGATTATGAACAATGTCGCGGCGGAGCTATGCAATTTTTCACAGCCTCGTCTGGCCTCGTCCGTCGTCGTCGTCTTCAACGGCTTCTATCTCTTCTGTGACTGTGAACAAGCTTGACTGGGAAAGTTCTCATGGCGCCTCTACCCGGCGATTTGCCGGTCGGCCTCGCCCGCCCTCGAGAAACATGAACGATCAATAGACACTAGGGAGGGAAGTTAGGTTAGGTAGGTACCTAACTGGCCGGAGCATAGCACTAGTGCGCATTGCACTCACTTGAATGGCTGCGTGCGCGTGCAGGTGGGGCGGGCACAAGGGCCGAGCAGGGGAGCTGCATATGCCGTGCTCGGTCCGTCCTCACGCGGCTGACCCACGTCCCCAGACCCGGCTGGCCAGTACTTGCGACGGTGGCCTCAATGCCATGTCGACCGATCACCAGGACTCCAGTCCGTTTCCTCGCTCGTCTCGCAAATCTCGCAATCTCGCATTCTTGCGACGACACGCATCGGTAAACTGCGTGGAGCCAACACCTTGTGGCCTCTTATTCTTCTTGCCCATCCCTCGTGGCCACAGAGCAATTGGCTTCCAACAACACAGGACACTCCGTCAAGGACTCATCGACATTTGAGTTTCCCGTAGTAAAAAGCAAAACCCCTGGGAGAGCTCGGTGCTATTCCGAGTAACAAAGTCCTCCCACTTCGGCTCTGAACCGCACATCCTCCTCCCGGCACTATGGCAGCCAGGTCGAGGTTCACGAAGCTCGATGCTTTCACAAAGACTGTCGATGAGGCGCGCATCCGCACCACTAGCGGCGGTGTTGTGACCATTGTGTCGCTGTTAGTCGTGCTGTTCTTGTCATGGGGAGAATGGGCCGATTATCGTCGAGTCGTGGTCCATCCCGAGCTCGTGGTGGACAAGAGCAGAGGTATGGGAAGGGGAAAGGAGGGAGGGGGTGGAAGCAACAAAAATCGCCCCCAAAGAGACGGCTGAGCTGACCAGATGATTCTGCACACAAACACAGGGCAGCGCATGGAGATCCATCTCAACATTACCTTCCCGAAAATGCCTTGCGAGCTGCTCACGCTCGATGTCATGGATGTCTCGGGAGAACAACAACACGGAGTTGCACACGGTATCAATAAAGTCCGTCTTCAACCCGAAGCCCAGGGCGGGGGTGTGATCGATGTCAAGTCCTTGAATCTGCACGACGACTCTGCCGAACATCTCGATCCGTCCTACTGCGGCGGATGCTACGGCGCCACGGCACCCCCCGAAGCCACCAAAGCTGGTTGCTGCAACACTTGTGAAGAAGTTCGCGAGGCGTATGCCGCCCACGGATGGGCCTTTGGCCGAGGTGAGAACGTCGAACAGTGCACTCGCGAGCACTACGCCGAGAGGCTGGACGAACAGCGCGAAGAGGGCTGCCGGATTGAAGGTGGATTGCAGGTGAACAAGGTCGTCGGAAACTTCCATCTTGCTCCTGGCCGCAGTTTCAGCAACGGGAACATGCATATCCACGATCTCAAGAATTACTGGGAGGCCCCCAGTGGCAAACAGCACGACTTTAGCCACACCATTCACACCCTGCGCTTTGGCCCCGAGATTCCTGCTCATATCGCCGACCGACTCGGCGCGAACAACCGACCCTGGACCAAAAACCACCAGAATCCTCTCGACGGCAGCAAGCAGGTGACGACGGATCCAGCCTTCAATTACATGTACTTTGTCAAAATCGTGCCCACTTCATATCTACCATTGGGCTGGCAGAAGAACAGGGGGTCGACGGGCGGGATGACATATGCCATCGGCGACGGCACCCTCGAGACACACCAATACTCCGTCACCAGCCACAAGAGAAGTCTTTCGGGTGGCAACGATGCCGCCGAAGGCCACGCAGAGCGTCAACATTCACAGGGTGGCATTCCCGGTATTTTCTTCGCCTATGTAAGTCACCTTCAAGGCCAAAAGTCCCTTTTCTTCCCTATCCACCTCAAAATAAATCCTCCCATCCTCAACACACACACACACCCACACACAAACACCTCTGTTGTAGAAGTTATTTTTGAATCTCTTCGGGCTGACCACGCTCGGGACAGGACATTTCTCCCATGAAAGTCATCAATCGCGAGGAACCAGCCAAGAGCTTTACTGGGTTCCTTGCGGGACTTTGTGCCATTGTTGGCGGTACTCTGACTGTTGCTGCCGCTGTTGATCGCGGCTTGTTCGAAGGCGCCTCGAGGATAAAGAAGATGCGGTCAAAGGACCTGTAGACAACAAAAACGGAAGAACAATGGCAAAAAAAAATGGTAAAATGAATGAAATGTCTGGGTTTACTTTGTTGTATGCGGCGGCGAGCAAAGTGTGTTGAGGCATGGGAGATGGCGTTCTTGATTTTCTTCTTCTTTTTTTCTCCTTTTTTTTTGGTTTGACATGTCGTCCACGTCCTGTTTCTGGTTTGCTTCAAACACCTTTGATCGTCGTCATGTGCTACAAACGCTGTATTTTACTTTTATGGCGGGTGTGTGGAGAAAAGCGAAGCCGCGCATGTTGGATGGAGGAGGCTTCAATCATTCACGTCTGTCAGTATAGTGGAGTTGGTGAATTTATAGACACAGGCTACAAGTAGACCATAGAGCTGGGTGCGTGCTGGGAGCAGGATGATGCATACGAGGCGTGTAGGTCATATCGAGACTTGTCAGACGAATATGGCCTGGCGAAATGCCGTCGCCCTATCCACCCGAACCCGAACCCTCTTGTGTAGTGAGTGAGTGTATGGTCTCTTGTCCATCTATACGTGTGAAGAGAAAGACGGAAGGACTTGATTGGGAGAGAGCGGTGCTGGGCTCGACCGAATTGCTTCAGGGTAGGCCAAGCGCACTCGAATCGAAAAATGATGGTGGCGTGCAAGACGTGCGCCGCGCACCGTGGCCCCCTTTTTTATTGTATAATTTATTGTATAAGACTCAGAAAAGAAAGAAAAGAAAATAGAGATAATAAAGAAGGGGTTCCGACTTGACAAGTGCCTCGTGCGAGGCAACACTGAAGGGATCTGGTCTGTCTGATCGGTCGCCCATGTGGCGCGTGCCAGCCACGACACACCACGTCGCCGTGCAGCAGGATCCCAGACCGGGGGAGAAGGGGGGGGGGGGGGGGGGGGTGGGGGCATTATCCATGAGCCATGAGTGACGAGATGATGACGTGGCGCAGTCTGCTGGATGTGTTTCCATGTATCTGTATTCTTTCCTCTCCGAACCCCTTTCTTTCTTGTGATTTCTTGTGATATGGCAGAGGGGGAAGAAGGCAGGAAACGCGGGTGCACGTACCGAGTCGTGGCTGGGGCAAACAGGGTTGATACGGGCACGAAACAGAAACAGAAACACAAACATAAACGGATTTTTTAACGAAACGAGCTCGAGACCCGGGCTGGATGGGACGGAATCATGACACGGGGCGATGTTGAAGCCAGATAGCTTGGATGATCGCAAGCAGCATGAATAGGAGTCTGCGGGCTCCATGGTAGCAGGGCCAAGGTTGAAGATTGAAGATTGAGGGTTGAACATTCAACTTGGAGGCGGCCGGCGGAACCTCGCCCGGGATGGCTGCCACTTCAGCGCCCACATGCACCCCGGACTCGAACCAAATAGTCCGTGTTGCCCATGCTGTCCAATCAAAGACTCGGAGTCCCTGGTTCGTCACGGATGGGGCTGATGTGGCCAGACGGGGGGGGATGGGGGTTAGACCGGCGTGATGGGTTGAAGTTGAAGGGACATGGACTGGACTGGTTGAAATGGGGGTTTGAATGGTGGTAAGGAGTGATGGGCGAAGCAAAGGACGGCGATGCAATGACGAGATGATGAGATGATGATGCTGCTGCTGCTGCTGCTGCTACTACTACTGCTACTGCTGCTACTGCTGCTGCTACTACTGCTACTGCTGCTGCTACTGCTGCTACTGCTGTGCCGCAGAGGCAGATTGCAGACAATAATGTGAAGTGACGGGACAGGTTGGTTGGCTGCTGCTGCTCGTATTCCATCCCTTGGAGCATCCTGGTGGACCAGACAGAGCAGAGCAGAGCAGAGCAGACCGACCAACCTCATGGCATGGCGCTGGGTGCGTCGACCGCGGGCATTGGTGCTGGCGTGCACCAGCCAGCACCAGCCAGCACACCACTTGGCACCACACTGCACCTCACCGCACCGCACTGCACTGCACCGCAATGCAACATGTTGCACACCGCAGACCTCCTTAGGTCTTCCTTATCAGTGCGGTGCCCTGTATCTAGCCTCATATCTCAGGCATCCCGCCAGAGATCCCCACTACATACATTTTAGGTAGCAGGAGCATCCATCGTTAGATAGCGAATATATTATGCACTATTACTAAATATAATAGGTTATAAGCCCTCTATATTCCGGATTTTTTAATGTTTAATGTTATTATTTTTTGTTTTATTATATTTTATTATAGTATTATACCTTTTTTATTAATAAAAAGCTAAATTTAGCTTATTATATTTTTTTTATAGATTTTATTCTATAAATTTACCCCTTTTCTTATAAGCTATTAAGCTATAAAAATTTTTTTAATATTATAATAAAACTCTTTATTAGCTTTAGTTAATTTAGTTATTACTAAAAAAGGTATATAGGCTGCTTTTACTAGTGGATTTAAACTATAGCCCTTTTATTATAGTGTAGAAATTAATAATTATTAGTTAATGCCCTTAACACTATAAAGGTATATATTATAAGACTTTATTATAAAGTCTTACTAAAAAAGGGGCCCTTATTATAACCTCCTAATTGCTAGCTAGGACTACTATTCTATATAAGTTAGAACTGCTTAGGCACTAGTCTAACTAGTAAAATATTATAAATTATTAGATATAGTAATAGAAGGTAAAGCTATGCCTGCTAACTAGGCTAAGATATAATAGGGTAGAACTCTATAATTTTCTCCCTTTATTATTAAGGTATAGGAGATGCCTATAAGAAACCCGCTAATTTTTAACTTTAGAATCTCTATATAGGTATAGGCTATATAGTGATTAAAATAATAAGCTGCCTGCACTAACTTACTATACTACTAAATTAACAATTCTTTAGTATTAAATACTAGGTTATAGGGACTTATAATAACCAGCCTTATAATACTTTATGCTTTATATATTTAATGCTTTTAAATTAAAGCTATTATAGCTAATAGTATAATACTACTAGCGCCTAAAGAGGCATATTAGAGTTAGGATATAGACCTAACTATAAGCCTAAAGGATATAATTCTAAAGGTTATATAAATTACCCCTTTAAAGAGTTCTAAGAATTTTAAGAAATAGGAAATCTTAATTAAGATATATATATGCATTCTTAGCCTAACTAGCTACTTTAATAATATAATTGCTTAGTTATAATAAACTAATTAAAAGCATGCCTTATTAATATATTTAATATAGCAAACCCTATCTATATATATATAGAAAAACATCCTTAGGGCGGGATAGAATTACTAGGGCTATGTAATAGACCTAATGTAGCTTATTTGCAATAATTATAGCTTCTAAGCTAATATTGCTATTATTAAGCTTTTAGATATATTTTTTTAATTAAGGTGGGTAGATTTCTTAATAATAAGGGCCTAGCTTAATTATTATTAGAATATTTAGCAAAAAGTCAATAATATTATAATTTTACCTAATATTATATAGGTAGCTTAGACGCTTTATACTATTAAGGGCTCTATACCTAATATATATAATATATAGAAGATCTAGGGCTATAGCTCTAATAGATTAAAAAAAGATAAGATATTAAAATATCTTATTTATAAGTTTAATAAGCCTATAGTAGAGTAGAAGTCTAACTTTACTATAAAAAAGACTATAGAGACTAAAATAATAATAGAATATAGATATACACTTTATTCTAGTAGGAAGGTATATAAGCTAGACTAGTGCTAGAAGCTATATTCTAAGAAGATACCTAATTATATTTAGAAGTTATAAAAAAAGCCTTAAGAATCTAAGCCTAAGAGCATAGCTTTAGCTAATATTATATAAGCTAGGAATACCTTTAGTAGTATAACTATAAGTGCTAATACTGCTTTTATAGCAGCTACTAACTTTAATTAACTTAAGCGATCTAATTATATACTTAATATAGGTTATAGTAACTATATATTTAATTTAATAAAGTAGTTTACTTATCTTAATACTAATATAGAAGTTAGACTAATAACTACTAGTAATAGTTAGCTACTTATAATAAAAGGCATTAAAATAGTAAAAATATCTATAGTAAGGGGCTATTTTAAGCTACTAAATGCATAGCTTGCCTTTAAAGCTAAAGTTAATATAATTTCCCCTAGCCTTCTTTAGAAAGCTAGGATTATTATTAATAGGTCTTTAAACTATTTAATTATAAAGTCCTCTTATTAGTAAGTAGCTTCTTTCTATTAGGCCTCTAATATAGTAGTCCTAAATTTATATAAGAAAAAGCCTTACTTTAACTTTATAGTATTGCCTACAAAGGCTATTATAAAGAATATAGAATATAGCCTTTTATATAAGAGACTTAGGCATGCTAGGAAGGATAGAATTCTCTATATATATAAAGATACTAGTATATTAATTAATCTAGTCTCTCTTTATAATTTTTACTATAAAGCTTGCTATTTAGCAAAAGCTAATTAGATAATTTATTATAAGCCTTAAACTAATGCTTAATCTTTCCTTTTCTACGTTTTTTAGAATTATATTATTTATAAACCTAAAGGGTTTAGTGAAAAGAACTATACTTTATATATAATTAATATATATACTTAGTTCTACTAAGTAATTCTAATTATTAATTATAAGAATTTATAGAAAGCTATAGAGGTTTAGTAGACTGCTATTAAAAATATAAGCGGTAGCTTTACTATTAAGTGCTTCTATACTAATAATGTTACTAAATTCTTAGGTAAAAAGTTTGCTAGTTACTGCTATAAGAAAGGCATTATTTTTTATACTAAAGCCCCTTATATTTTAGCCTATTAAGGTATTATTAAGAGAGCTAGTAAAACCCTTATAAATATAGCTTACGCTTCTATAATTAGTGCTAAGCTTCCTAACCTTTTATAGCTATATACTATAAAGCATGCTGCGAAGATTATAAATTTATTGCTAGTAAATAGTATTAGTAGTAAATTACTATAATAGGCGTTGTTTAATAAGATTAGCTTGAATAATAAGGTATCTATTTAAGATCTCTAAACCTAGGGATATATTGCCTATATATAAATTCCTAAAAAAAGGTATGTATATGCTATAAAAATAGCCCCTTAAGCTAAAAAGGGCTGCCTTATAGGCATAGAAGGCCTAAAATATTATCTTTTTAAAGTTTAGCTTCCTAATAAAAATTGCATTATAAGAGCTTATAATGTTAGATTTTAGGAAGTATTTAATTATATTAATTATAATAAGGAAGACATTAAATTCGTTGCTAAACTTATTAATTTAGCCTTTATAGAAGAAGGTAGAAAAATTATTACTTTACTAATAAGTAGTGCCTCTAAAGGCATGCCTTTAAATATAGACTAATAGCTAGAGGCTATAACTAACTTAATTAAGTTAGAACCTAATAATAAAAAGGTAGTATTGCCACTAAAATTATATTATTTATTTAATTAATTACTCCTAGAGTTAACTACCTCTCTAGGAGAAACTCTAGATACTAGCTTTTCTTATAAGCCTTTAATATAAATATTAAAGAACCTGCTAAAATTATATAATTTAGTGTAGAAAATTATATCTAGGTTTAAGACTTTTATTATAAAGTCTTTAAAGGATTAAAAGTAACTCTTTAACCTAGAACTATAACTATATATGCCTAATTAAGTACCTTTTATTAAGGATAAAGAAATACTTAATACACTAGCGTTACTAGCTATAGCTATTAATAACCCTCTTACTACTAAGGAGTCTTTATAGGTTATAGCCTTAGAAGTTAACTTACTACTTTATAGTAAGCTACTATAATAAGAATTAGATAATATTAGGAAGGAAAAGGCATAGAAAGCCAATTTTAATACTATTACTAACGTTCCTAATAATATTGGGCGTAGTACGCGCTGCTTAGCGCGCACTAAAGCATATGTTAATTACATATATATTACAATATATAGGTAAAAAAGAGCTTTTCCTAAGGGTTAGCCCTTAAACCTTATAGTTAGATACTATAATAAAGACAAATATAAATCTAATAAGGCTATAAATCCCTTATATTATATAATAATTATTTAAGCTACTAATTTTATAGATATAAAGATCTATATTCTATTAAATTGGTTTAAGGCTAAGGATCTTCTAAATTATTAAATATTTTAGAGACTTATTAAGCTTAAAGAGCTTAAGAAAATATAGTAGAAGAATAGCTAGGTATTAGTCTTTCTACCTAAAAATGCTATAATTTTTAATAGCTATTAGGTCTATACTATTAAATACCTAATTAATAAAGAGCCTTATTTAAAGGCTTATTAGGTTATTTATAGTAATTAGCATAATAAAGTCTTTAAAGCTAAAGACCTTTACGCTATAGTGGCTTATCTAGTCTCTCTATATGTATTTTGCATAATAGTTACTATTTTTAATCTTAATTAGTAGTAGTGTAATACTATTAATGCTTTTCTAAATACTAAGGCATAAACTAAGGTTTTTATGCGCTAGCCTTATAGTTATAATAATAGTATAAAGAGAGTATGCTGCCTTAATTACGTGCTTTATAGCCTTTTAATATTGCCTCTTTAGTGGCTTAATAATATTATAGCTAAGCTTAAGAAGTATAGCTTTAAGAGACTCTCTAGTAAGTTATATATTTTTACTTATAAAGACTGTGTTTTTCTACTTCTTTATATTAATAATATTATTATAGCTACCCTATTTAATACTACTATTACTGCTATAATTAACCTACTAGAATTATAATATAAGCTTAAGTAGCTAGGTATAGTTTATATATTCCTTAGTATATAATTTTTATAGGATTATAACCGCTAGACTATTTTTCTATATTAAGAGAAGTATATAGAGTCTATCCTTAACTAATTCTAGACCTTAAACCTCTTACTAGTGTGTATGCTATAGCTACTATAGGCGGAAATTCCTATAAATTAGAAGGACTTTATAACTATTAGAAATATTACTAATTAGTAATATAAGATTAGGTGCTTTAATTAGCTCTTTATATATATAAGGCCTAATATTATATTTATAGTAAATAAGCTTAGTATAGTAAATTTAGCGCTAAAGCAAATCTATTAGGATCTTTAAAAGTACCTTTAGCAATATCTTTAGGGAATAAAGGATCTTAGCATTATTTTTAGTAGTAAACCTACTATAAGTACTAAAAATAGAATTCTTTATATTTATAGCTATAGTAATGCCTCTTATAGTAATAACCTTATAATAAGGCGTTCCACTACTAGTTATATTATTATACTTAATAGTAGTGCTATTCTTTAGTTTTTAAAAAGGCAGACTCTTATAGCTTTAAGTACTATAGAGGCTAAATTTATTAATTTAATGCCTATAGCTCTTTTTATAGTATAGGTTTTATAACTTATTAAAGACTTTAGCTTTAACTAAAGTTACCTGCTATTACTATTTATAAATAGCTAAAATGCTTAGGTAAATATAATTAATAAGAGGTATTATAGCTATACTTACTATATTAATCTACGTTATAAATGGATTACTTAGAGAGTTAAGAATAGCCTCTTTTACCTTAAATAAATTAAAACTAATTAAATAATTATAGATAGCTTTATAAAGGGTCTTAAATGCAAAAAGTATATTAACTTTATATAGATATTATAAATAATCCTAAAGTTAGCATTTATTATAGGCCTTAATACCTAATATCCTTTATAGATTATCTAATTAGATATTTTTCTATGTGTTCTATATATTATTTTCCCTCTTTATAGTATTAACTATAGATATTAGTTATTTTTTTTCTCTTAGTATATTTAGAGTATAACCTCCTATAAGCTGCATTTTTTAGATTTTTAATACATTCTTTAAGCCTTATTTTTTAGGCTAGTTTTATACATTCTCTTACGCTTTTATGCAATTAAATATTATATATACTTTATATAGGCTAGTTATTTAGCTATAGAGGTGGTGTTATATACTGCAGACCTCCTTAGGTCTTTCTTATTAGTACAGTGCCCTATATCTAGCCTTATATCTTAGGCATCCCGCTAGAGATCCCCACTATATACATTTTAGGTAGCAGGAGCATCCATCGTTAGATAGCGAATACATTATGCACCATTACTAGATGTAACACAACAGACAACCAGACGGCACAGACCTTGGCAGACTGACACTTGGTCCGCAGCTGGCCAACACTCCTCCATTCGCTCCAGTCTGGTGACTCCCCCCCCCTCCCTTCCTGGCCAATCCGCCCAGTCGATCGATGCAAGGACTGGCTGGACGCACGCATGCACGCACGCACCGCCCAGCTCTCCTCCATCCTGCGCGTTTGGTGTCTGTCCGGCTGTGTGTGTGTGTGTGTGTGTGTGTGTGTGTTGGGTGGCAGCAGGCAGCAGGCAGCGCTCGCTCAAACCTCCGCCGCTGGCCATCGCTTCGTCTTCGTGCCTTCTCTTCCTTCCTGCTTGCTCTCATCGATTCTGCACTCTCTGCTTCGATCGTCGGCTTCAGCCGCTTCAGCACCCACCGCGAGCCTGGCATCTCCTCCGCCTTCCTTGCCCTGCTCCCCATCATACCACACATGCTTTTTTTCGCCATTACTCTTCTCACGCTCATTATTTTTGTCTGCTCCTTTGGAACCCCGATTATTGCTGCGACCCGGCCCCGAGGTATCGCCGCCTTCAACGTCTACCTTTCCTCGACTTTTTTTTCTGCGAATTCCTTGCAGGATTAGACCCTGTCCGTCCCTGTTTTCGCCTTTTACCCTGCTGTGCGACCGTCTGCATGATCGGAGTCGCCAACTGCACAATCTCTTCCCTTCTCCCTGGTCGGCTCATTGACTTGTCTGTCACCAGACACCTCCTTGCCCGCATCCTCTACCATTTACGCTGATTGGCTGAGCCACCCCCAAACAACGACAAACTCATCTTCGAAAACCAACCATCGAATACCGAAAAAAAAAACAACGCCGTTCTTGGGAGTCATATATTTCCTTCTTTTTTCCGACCCGATTCGACCGGCTCCGACGCGTCGCAACAAAGCTGTCGCTGCTCCTCTCAACTTTGGCATTCAGCATCCTCGCAAACGCTCCATGGTGATCGCAAAACACTCAAAGCGACGGACCGAGACAGAACAGATTCGTTGACGGCGCTCCATAACAAATACAAACACCTCATGGCGAACCGGCCAGGTCTGTTCGACTTGCGAGTCGACTCGCACTCTTCCGCTGCATCGGTCATGTCGAAGCCTCTGCGGTCGCCCCGTATGCACATTGCCGGCGAAGCGCCGCCAGAACTGTCTCCCTTGGATGCGTTTGCCCTGCAGAGCCGATTGCTGGCCAAACAGCTGCAAGAATGCAACAAAGATGGAAACAGAATGAGCAGACTGCCTCCACTGACCATAGAATCACCATTAGTTCTGCAGGGTCGATCGGATTACTTCCGGTCCATGTCGGCAGAGTGCTCGACTGACGATTTTCAGTCATCAGAACTTTCTTCCCGTCCGGGTCTTCACACAGAAATCGAGGATGCTTTCACCAACGATCAACGACCCAGATCATTGCATCCGTGCGTGGACCGGGTGTCACCGTCGCCTGATTTGGATGCACCTGCCATGCCGGACTTTTTCCCCAACGAGCTGCGAGGGAGGCGCATGGACGATGCTGCACAGCACAGAAGCGAATATGGTGCGCGTCACGAGCGCTCTCCATCGCCACTCCAGAGTGACGATACCCGATCCCAATATGGAGAAAAGCCCTTGGAAGCCTCGCCGACACGCCAAGTAAAACAATATCGCACTGACCTGCATTTGCAGGGAGCCGCCTTCTCTACCGACTCACCAGAACGCATGAAGCAGGAAAGTTTCGATGAGCTGGGCCTTGTACCACCGCCGTCGCTTTTCAGCAAGCGTTCGTCGAGCGTCCTTTCGTTTGTGGTGCAAGAAGATGACGAGAACTCCAGCATCATGGGATCTTCCTTTCAATCTTTTTCTCGGAAATTGTCCACGGGGAGTGCAGCGTTGGCCAATGCGATGCCGTCACCTGCCTTGAGTGCATCCTTTCGAAGATCACCCTCTACCGCCTCTGATTACTCCGCCCTACCACGCCCATCCTTCAACTTTTCGAGACCCATCAGCCGAGCAGGCACGCCCGGCCTGGACATTCCTGCTCGGCAGGCCTCCTCAGACAGCCAACCTTCGTTCATCCTGGCGGACGATACGGCGCATACCCCGGTCAGCATGCACAGCGAGGCATTCATGGACCAGCAAGCAGAAGACGGAAAGGGGGTCGCATCGTCGTATATTTATTCCAAGTTCTCTCTCCCCAGGGGCAAGTCCCTCCAGCGATCCGAGTCCCACGACAACGCCTCAGTGACATCCACCCAGTCGGAGCATCCCATGGCGCCCAGAAGAAACCACAGCAATCGATATCCTCTCGGTGTCGCGCCGCCATCCCCGCCAACACGGCCATCTAGTTCATCCGCCCAGACCGAGCCGGACGATGCAATTAGCATGATGAGTAGTAGCATGACGCGACCCTCAGTAGACGGCGGCGGCGGCGGCAACACGAACTTTGACGCTTCCAGACTAGGTGCTTCTGGCCATTCACCTTCACAACCTCGTCGTCCATCATCTATCGAGATGATGGGTCAATCTGAAGATGGGCCGAGGGGACGATCACGCACCGCTGTACAACATGAATCGCCGCGTGGTAGGACGCCTGCCTCTACTACCACGAGCGATTCTGCCAGCACAATCCGCCCACCGCCGACCCTCAGATCGCTTGTCCCAACGGCGGCCGAAATGTCGGCAGAAGATCATCTAGCCAAGGGCATCAAGTGTCACGAAAACGGCTCGTTGAAGGAGTCAACATACCACCTTAGATTAGCCGCGCGACAAAACAACCCGACGGCTATGCTTCTGTATGCATTGGCATGCCGGCACGGCTGGGGTATGCGACCAAATCAGAGAGAAGGAGTTGAGTGGCTGAGGAAGGCCGCCGAGCACGCTAGCATCGAGATAGCCGGCGATGAAGATCAAGAGAAAGTTGGAGGTACGCCTCCATCCGACGTCGTGGAAAAGAGAGCGCGCAAGGCTCAGTTCGCCCTGAGCATTTACGAGCTTGGCGTCTCTCACATGAACGGATGGGGAATCGAGCAAGACAAATCTCTTGCGCTACGATGCTTCGAGATTGCAGGAAGTAAGTGGTAGACTTGAGTGATTGTGTGTTGACGCGCGAGGACCAAATACTGATATATGTCTTTTTTTTTTCTAGATTGGGGCGATGTTGATGCCTTGGCTGAGGCAGGCTTCTGCTACGCCCAGGGCGTAGGCTGCAAGAAGAATTTGAAGAAGAGTGCCGGATTCTATCGTATGGCCGAAGCAAAGGGCATGAGCATGGTTGGAAACAGTTGGTAAGTGACTTACTACGAAGCAGCTCGAGTTGTGGCGCTGCCCTTGCTGTGTTTTGCGATACGATGAGTTGGCGTGAAGCTGATGCAATCCCCTTCTCAGGATCCACAAGTCCAAATACAACGATGCTCAAAAAGCGTCGCCCGCTGAAAAAGGCAAGAAGAAGGCACGAAGCAAATCTCGCACAAGAACCATGTTTGGCCTCAAGTCCTAGGATGACCTCAAGTCCTAGGAAAGAGAGCCAAACCATGTTTTTTTTTTCTTTTCTTTTTTCTCTTTTCTTTTCTCAGACCTTTTTAACGACCCATGACGGCTCCCATCATCATACCCTCACCCTGTCCGCCCCGGAGTTTCCACTTTCATAAAGCCTTGTTCACATCTCGTTTCATCTATCGTCGGATCGGCAGTCTTTCCCATATATGAACATTTTTTATTAGATTCCCGCCCGTCTGTCACCACCCCGGATGAGGCAGGAAACCATTAACACCGTCCTCTCCGTCCTCTCGTCATGAATGCCTCCAAACGCATCTACATAGATTTTCCCTTGTCGACAATGGCAAGAGTCGTCGCAAACCAATTCTCCGCAAGACTAGCAACAACGACCACGATGCCTATAGATCTCCCTAAACCAGGGGAGAGGGGAGATGCTTTTTTCTTCTTCTTTCTTCTCCTTCTTCTTCTTCTTCTCCTTCTTCTTCTTCTTTCTTCTCCTTCTTCTTCTTCTTCTCCTTCTTCTTCTCCTTCTTCTTCTCCTTCTCCTTCTCCTTCTTCTTCTCCGTCTTCTTCTCCGTCTTCTTCTTCTTGTCAAATTTCTGGCACCTCTGCTCTCGACAGGGCCTGTTCTTTTCCTTTCCTCTTTCCTTCTTCTCCGACGCTTATATATTTCCTCTTCCCGCATCACCAGGTCTAGTACGGGACGACGTGGGGGAATAAAATAGTGCTCTACATGTTTGTATTTGACGGATCTTTCTCTTTTCCTCCATGTACAGAAAAAACCTTTTTTGTTTCTTTTCTTGTAGTATATAACGACAATATATTTATCTTCCATCGAAAATTTATCTCTTCCAACTTGACGTTTCTATTCTTGTGTATTTGTGACCAAGTTGATACCGGTGTGTGATTCCTTTACGCATGGACTATGCTTGTTTTATGAAAAAGTGGATGGAAGATGGAAGGAGAGTATGTTTGGAAGAGGAAAGGATTACAAAATTGCGAATGTCACTCGAGAGGCTAGAAGAATAAGAAACTAAAAGGAAGCGGGAACAATAACCACCCAAGGATCCCATGTGCGCATGTTCACACAAATGCCAGAATCTACAATGGCAAGGTGGAAAAAAAGAGTTTTGTATTAGTACACACACATCTGCCCTCTTGCTTCCATGTCATTGCTGCCTAATCTTTTCTTCTACGCGGTGCGTTTCAAGGACTATTTGCAACGTCATTTCAAGAATCCACATCCATCTTCTCGGCCTCAATAGGCACCTCCTTGATGCTCACATAGCGCCCAATCTCGTTCTTCTTGATAATCTTCTCGTTGAGAACAGCAGTCGTTCCCTTGGGGTAGGCGTAGCTCTGAAGCTTGGCACTCTTCTCGTTGGGCTTGATGTAATTCCTCTTGAGGGTGGTCTTGTCCTTGGTGATGATGGCGACGTCGACGTTGGAGCCAGAACCCAAGTCGTTGAAGATGCCAGACATGATGGCCTCGCTGCACAGCTTCACGGCACCTTCCTGCGTCAGCTTGGGTGTCCACTGCGTCTCAAAGACGCTCATGGCGGCCAGACTACCGCTGCCCATGGTGACGTAGGGGAGCTTATCCGTGCTGCCGTGCGCGTGGACAGTGAAGAGATGAGTGCCGGTGGGATCGCAGCCCGCGACAACGAGGTAGGCGCCAATGTGGCCCTGGTATCGGAAGAGATGCTGCTTGAGAAGCGTCATACAGGTGACAACGCGGGGCTTGCGGCCTGTGGACAGCGAGTGCAGTTCCAGCTGTGATGAGATGAGCGCGGTGGTGAACTCCGTGTCGGCGGCGGTGCCTGCTCCCGCACACCAGATCTGGGGGGAGATGTAGTGAAGCTTT
Source organism: Claviceps maximensis (assembly GCA_018360255.1). NCBI lineage: Eukaryota > Fungi > Ascomycota > Sordariomycetes > Hypocreales > Clavicipitaceae > Claviceps > Claviceps maximensis. The sequence goes on from SRPZ01000054.1 coordinate 119,399, forward strand.
TCGCAGTTCTTGTCGGCAACGATGGGGCCGGATGTGGCTCGCGTATCGGCTGCGATCTGGAAGACGTCCCCGGTAGGTAGTTAGTCGTATGGCTGCTTACTTGCTTTGCTCTGTGTTGCTCTTGTATTGCAATAATCACAATTTGATGCTGTGCACGCAAGAACGAGAATAATGAAATGGACGACTTGGAATGAAACAAAGTGAAGTAAGAGAATTGAAATAAATAGAATAAAGAAAAGAACACAGCAATGGAACAAGCAAGTTAATACGTACAACAACACCTCCGTCAAAGATACAGCCTACGATAGTGGTACCCGTGCTGGTGGCCCTGGGTAAGGGGACTCCCTTGGCGTGCAGCGCCGCATTGCGGTTATAGTTTGAAAAATCGAAGCCGGGCATGATGTGAGGGGGAGTTTGTGTCTTGTCGCTGTCGTTGCTGTTGCCGTTGCCGATGCCGATGCTGATGCCGTGGTCGTGGTCGTCACGTTCGTTAGTCGGCGCGGCAGTGCTCACACGGCGGTGCACCGAATTGATAATCTCTGTGGTCTTATTGTCCCGAAGTCAAAGCTAGTATCAGACGGAAAGGAAGGCGTGGGAGGCTAGATGACGAAAAATAGAAGATGTGAGCTTGAGGTCGAGTTCAACGTGGTGGTGGCAGGATCGTGAAGCTGGCAGCAGCAGGCAGAACAGAGTACGATGAGAGCTCGTGCTGGATGACGAGGCTGAAAGCTGCCTTCAGATCGGTCCGGCACGTCTCAGTGGGGCGGTAGCACGAACTCACTGGTGCTGGCAAGTGCATGTGGTGGCTGGTGGCTGGTGGCTGGTGGCTGATGACTACTGGTGACTGGCTGGTTGGACGAGTCTGGACATGGTGACAGGCGGCACTTGACCCAGTGTGGCGCGGGCGCGGGGAGTATTGCTATCCGGGCAGCACTCCACTTTTCCGTTGTATACCCACCCCCACCTATAGTCTCACACCTACTGCGCTATATGCGCGTTATTTACTGCATTACGCTGTGTACGTGCGCTCTATTTACTGCGTGGCGCTGCGTGCATGCGCGTTATTTACTGCATTGTCGGCGCGGGCGTGTTTGCCTGGTGCAGTAGTAGCTTCTAAAAAAAAAGTTGGGCCAAGCCGTGAAGCTGCATGTGTTGCACGGTGAGCAATAAACTCAGGTCACAATAATGCTCCCCCTTGTCCGGAATTACTTATATCCGCGCAAAGCTAGGGTTGACCCACTGCGCGTTTCGCACAGGTGCCTCCGCGTGAGAGTTATGCCGCGGGGGCCTTTACCCTGTAACTTCCATAAAAAAACCACAAGTTCGAATCCCCTTAGCAGAGTTGCACTCACTAGCTTATTACAAGATAATAACCCTAGGATATAGGAAGAGGAACAAGGCATGTTAGAATGATTTTAGTGCAAAGTCTACTAGTCAAGAATAGCTACAAGTCCTATATCCTCTTATGGCTAGGGGGTGTGTTGCACAGTATACAGGGGGTCTAGCGCACCAATTAGCGTGATGTGATCACATCCATTTTTGTGCAAAAAATAAATAGCATGTCTTGTTGCGACGACGTCCACACGCCCGTCTTGCTCAACCTACCTACCTACTCAGCATTCAAATCCATCGTCCTCCCATCTTTTGCCTATGACGCCTTCCACAACGAGTTACGGATGAAACGTCCGCGACCTCGACCAAACACCACCATACCAGAGTGTCCTTCTATTCTCGTTTTTATTCTCGGCTGGCATTTTTTCATTTGCTCTAGCTCACGGCACTGCTGCACGGGGACAATCCGACAACCGAATTCACGCACGATTTCAACTACTCGATGCCCCCATTCTGCAAGCCATTGCACTGATTATATTCATGATCTTGGCCCCTCGTATACAGTTCTGGTAACACTGCCGCCATCATGTTTGCGAACACAAATGCCGCTGCCGGCCCTGCTACCCAAGGGCCTGACCTAGAAATTATACAAACAGAAGTAGGTCTTGAGATCGGTCACGTCACTTTGTGACGAATGCCTCGTGCCGGGCCTGATCCGCCATCTTGTCGCTCGCGAAATTGGCTGACATGGTTTACTGTAGGATTTTGGCTTCTTGCCTCTAGCTGGCGAAGCAAAAGTTCGCCTCACATCGTCATGGACTTCCGCCCCCACCGACACGGCTTCTCTTCTCAGCGTGGCATCTCGAAAAGGCCTTGTTGCTGCTGCTGGCCCGGATCAAATAATCATTGCCACGACAGAATCTGTCAGAAAGGCGTTCGCATCCGCAAAGGATGGCGACTCCGAAGTTCGCTCCTTTGAACCTCAGCTTAGGATCCCCGCTCCTACGCGAATCTCGCACCTGGCTTTTACCGCGGACGAGAAGTATCTCATCATGTCGGCCGAGTCCGGGGGCGGTCTTGCAGTGTATGACGTGCAGAGTCTTGTTCAAGGATCTACCAATTCTGCATTTGAGCTTCCAACCAATGGAGAATCCATCCGGTTCATTGCTCCTAATCCATCCGTCGAGAAGGCTGAGCTTTGTGCTGTCGTGACGACCAAGGGCAACTTGTGCATGGCCAACTTGAACGAGCGAAATGTAAGCAATCCGTTAAGAACTCAAGTGAGCTGCCTGAGTTGGAGTGTCAGAGGCAAACAATTGTGTGCTGGGATGGGCGACGGTACTATCTGCCAAATGACCCCTGAAGGAGAAGTAAAAGCCGACATTCCTCGGCCTCCCAACTCGGCAAATTCTTATGGTATGTGATAGAGACCCTTCCTCCTCCTCTTGATTCTTCAAGGCTGTTCAGCTCACGTCAAATTCAATAGTTTCATCTCTCACATGGTTGGAAAACCACCTTTTCCTGGCCATCTACGCAGTTGCAAATGTTTCCCCTCCTAGGTCTCTATATCATGTCATAACGCGGCAGCCATCGTCGTCATCTTACACATTTCAGAAGATGACGGATCCTGTGGAACCGTACGGAGACGCGAAGCCGCCACATCATTCCATTCTGCGGCTACGAGATCTTGCAGACCTGCAAGACGTTCTGATCGTGTCGTCCACGGCATCAACGGACATCGGCATACTCACCAGATCGAAGAAGGCTTTAGCCAATGATAAGCCCGCCCAGTCAATAACGAATGTCTTCACAACAACCGAGATTCTCCAGGATACGAGACGACCCGCCCTGCCTATGACTGATAGCATGGAAGACTCAGTCCCAATTGGCATTTCGCTAGACCTTTCCAGCAAGGAAAACGTCTTCAAGCCTATACCATCAGACGACGAGCTAGATCAGTCTTCCGGACCCTTGCCTGGGCTATGGGTGCTCACTCACGAAGGTGTTTTGTGTTCTTGGTGGCTTATATACAATGATGCGGTCAAGAAAGGACAGACCTATTCCGGGTTGTCGGTGATGGATAATACAGCTACGATGACGACGACGACGTCACAAATGACGCCCATGAAACCCATCAATCCCTTTGCTGCTCCGAGTACTACTCCCTTTGGATCATCAACCACGCCTACTTCTACTCCCGCCTTCGGTAGTTCGTCGCAACTCGGCCAAAACACTTCACTCTGGGGAAGTTCAACCGCTACAACTGCTGCTGCCACTGGAGGCGCGCAATTTGGCTCCAGTAGCTTCGGAAGTCCAAGCACAGGCTCGGGCGCGGGAGCAGCGTTTGGCAAACCCAGTACTCTTGGTTTTGCTCAGCCGTCGCAGCTAGGGGCGAGAACTTCCCCCTGGGCGTCGAGTGCAGAGTCAAAACCCGCGTTTGGCCAGCCCGGATTCTCGTCTTTTGCTAGTGGGGGTGGCAACCAGAATCCATTTGCCTCTGCTGCGCTCAACAACAACTCATCAGGAGGGACCATGAAGGATCCAGGCTCAACACTAGCGGCTTCCGGGAGCAAATTTTCCAGCTTTTCTACTCAAGGAGGCTTCTCATCGCTTGGCGTGGCAAACACTAACAGTGCTGGTGGATTTGGGAGTGGCAGTAAATTTGGTCAGAGTTCTTTTGGCACACCCGACACACCTGCGCCTTCTTTAGGAATGGATCAGTCAAGGAGTGCTTTTGGAAGCACATCATTCAAGCCCGAGTCATCTTTCAAGGCCAACCCGTTTCAAAAAGACTCCAACGACGGACCGTCCGGAACGCCTTCTGGATCAAACATGTTTGGAAGCGCCTTTGGATCTGCTTTAAAAGAAGCCGCCGACAAGCACGGAGATGCGAAACCCGCCACTGAAGACGATGACATGGATACCGCCGAGTCTGTCGAGCAAACGCCCCAAGTCAAGGAACAGCCTTTCTTCGCTCGTCAACAGTCTCAGGAATCTACCACACCAACAACAACACCTGCTCCGTCGAGATTTGGCTTCGCGACGTCATCAACTCCAGGCACATCCCTGTTTGGGCAAGCGACGAAAATGGAGTCATCACAGAGCAGCTTGTTTGGCACGCCGAAAGACACGCCGAAAGCTGGAGGATACGGAATGTTTGGTTCCCCCAAAACTACTCCTTTGCCCGCAACCGAACCGAAAATCAAGCAAGAAGAAGACGACGCGCCGCTTCCACCTGACACCACGAGCAAAGTGGCTTACCCCCTGGGCGATTCCTCATCGTCCTCCGCGACTTCCAATCGCAGCCAACTATTTGTCCCATCGAGCACACCCCTCAAAGCCACCTTGTCAGACCTATCATCTGATTCTACGACACCAAAACCATCATTTACGCCTGCAGATGCTCCACTACCTCCCGACTTTACCAAGATGACCAGTACCGCTGAAGCGCCCCTTCCCCCAGACTTTCTCAAAACTAGCAAACAGGACAAGATTCAATCCGAGGTGGCGGAGGATGCACCACTTCCGCCGGACTTCACCAAGCCCACTTCTGAAGATGCTCCGTTGCCGCCTGATTTCACTACATCGAATCTGTCTCCTGCGGATGATGAGGCTACTCCTCGGCCTTCGGAGTCTGCGCCCCTGAAAGCGTCCGAGGAGGAGTCAAGTGATGCCTCCTCATTTCCGGGCTTTGCAGAAGATGATGACGATTATGATAGTGATCTTGGCGAGGACGTAGCATCAGAAGGTAGTGGTGTTGATGTTGCACAGGACCTCAGTCCTGGCACTGGTGGCTTGAATGCAACGCCTGCATTTACCCCCGAAAGTTCGTTTGGTGGTCCAGCAGGAACGACCCCTGCGGCTGTGCGGCCTGAAGACCGAGCACGTCCTCTATTCGGCGAAATCAGTCGCCAAGCGCCGTTGTTTCCCAAACCGAACCGAGATAGTCCTCGATCGCCAAGTCCTCTACGTGGTGCCGTGCCGCAGAGAATGATAAGGCAAGACGCTACACGGTCAGTCAGTGCTCCCGGAATGGCATCGCAAATAGTGGGACCACCGCGGCAATCGCAGCTGCAACCAGGAAGCTCCATCATTGTTGGCAGAGAAGGGCAACCAAGCGCCGAGAGTACTCTTATGCTTCAGCAGAGGCGGATGAGGGAGCGACAGGAGGCTGAGGAGACGCGGCCTCTTGTAGACGAGGAGGATGATGAGGTACAAAGAGTGCTTGCCACGGAGGTTGAGGGCACTCTAAACCTGGACGAGTTCATTGCACACTCGAATGTGGTGCCGCCAGCCAAAGAGAGCGTTCCCGCTCAAGTCGAGGCCGTATATCGTGATATCAACTCAATGATTGATACGCTAGGTCTCAACGCCCGGGCAGTCAAGGCGTTCACAAAGGGCCACAGGGAGAATGCTGCCGAGGACGGGCGAAGCAAGCATGACCTTGAACTTCCCGACGACTGGGTTTTATGTGAGATTGACGACTTGGGTGATGTGCTCGACAATGAGCTCCATGCCGATCTGGAAGATGGCCGAGTGCGAGATTTGGAGGACAAAGTAGAGGTTTGCCAGGATCTATCGCGCGACATGCAGCGGTTGCGCGCCAAGCAGGAAGACCTCAAAAGAGTCATGATGGCGAAGATGGATCCCGACCAAGCCGAATATGCCCGAACACTACCCCTCAGCGCCGAGCAGGCTGCTCAGCAAAACGAATTGAGGCGAGAATATGCCAACTTCACAAAGCTTCTTACACAGGCGGAAGAAGCACTGACTATTCTCAAGACGAGAATCGCAACTGTGTCAAGTTCTTCGGGCAGATCAGGCGCCAACGTGCCTACCGTGGAAGCAATCATGCGGACAATATCCAAGATGACATGGATGGCGGAGAAGCGGAGCGGAGACATCGACGTGCTGGAAACGCAGCTTCGTAAGATGAAAATTGGACCAGACAGTCGAGAGGCCTCTCCGATGGTGACCCCTCAGGCTAGAAGGAGTATTATGATGTCTCCGGACTCGACCCCGTTACGCAACTTCCGACAAAGCCTTGCTCTTTCATCTAGCGCCATGTCGTTGTGCGGCGCAGCCAGAGCCACACCACCGCGCAAGAAGCTCAGTGGATTTAGTAAGGAAGAGAAGGGAGATTTGATGGACAGGAGAAGTAGACGGCAGACCGTGCTATTCAAGCTCAAGGAAAGCGTAGGAAAACGAGGAGTTAACGTATGGAGTATGGATGACTTTGAGTAACAAGACTTTGTAATTGCAGTGAAAGCTGGGGCGACACAACCAAGCGGCGAGGATCCTTTGATGTATTCTATGGTATAGCGATAGATGGCGTGTTTTACCGAGCAGAGACGAGTGGCCTTGATGCAGCAATATTTATTTTCGTGCTCATGAGCAGAAGCATCCACGAAGCAGAAGACGAAATAATAAGATTTAAGCACAAGGGTGCTGGGTTTTGAGATGGATGCTATTATCGGTGCGCCACGACATGAGTGAACTTGGGGTACTTTCCACTTCTCTGGCAAGTCTTTGGATAGGAGGTGCCTTGGAGGTACGAGGCACTACATAGTTATGTACAATTAGTAGAAAAATTCGAGACACCTTCAAAAATGCGAAAACTTCTGTCATGACTGTATGTATTTTGGCGAGAAGTCGGGTGGGTCTGTGCTGCCGGCGTCTTTTTCTTTGATGGTACGACTTATTTCATTGGTGGAGAAGGCTAGTCCAAAAAATTTCCCATATCACCTCCCAGTAGTGCTCTCAACACCAGAGCGTGATATCTCCAACCCGGCTATTCGACGCATATCCGGTACGCCATGTCTCCGGCGCAAACGGCCAATTGGCGAAAAGCGCCCAGCGCAGAAGAGCTGGAGCAGCGGAACGTGAGTCCTTTTTTCGTTGTTTTTTTTTGTTTTTTTTTCTGTGGCGGTCATTCATTGCTGTGCTGCTGTACTGCCCTTGCGTGCGTTGCTCTTTTTATTATCGATTTTCTTGGCTGGCCTTTTGTTTCCGCCTTGCTTTGGAAGATTGGTGAGAATATGAAGCATGATCTACAAATGCTAACCCACACTTTCATCTGTGTCAACGATTAGACTGTCGGAATCAACCTCGAGACGGTCACTGATGTGACTTCTGTCGATTTCCCAGGCCACTTCCCTGGCGAGGACCATGTTTTCTCGCTCGATCGATTCCGCGCCGGCTTCTCGGTTAAATTCCATCAGAACGAGGCGATGAACGCATCCTTTTCGCTCATGGGCATCGACGCCTCGCTCGCCAATGCCTTTCGACGAATCCTCATCGCCGAGATCCCGACGCTGGCCATCGAGCACGTCTTCATTGAGAACAACACGTCGGTGGTTCAGGACGAGGTCCTGGCCCATAGACTGGGCCTGATCCCGTTCGACGGGGGTCGCGACGGACTGCGCAACTTTCTCAAGTGGCACAAGAAGCCCGAGGTGGGAGACGACCCGTTCGCGACGTGCTTCGACTGGAACACGGTGAAGCTGGAGCTCAACGTGACGTGCACGGAGAACCTGGATTCGTCGGTCTTGGAGCAGGATCCCCTCAAGGCGTTCCACCATGCGCACGTCTACGCCAAGGACATCGTCTTCGTCCCCACGGGGAAGCAGGTGGAGTACTTTAGCGGCGAGAACGCCATCGTCCCCGTGAACCCGGACATTCTCATCGCCAAGATGCGGCCCAACCAGACCATCAGCCTGTCGATGCACATGCACAAGGGCATCGGGGCGGACCACGCCAAGTTCTCGCCCGTGGCCACGGCATCGTACCGCCTCATGCCGACCATCAAGATCCTCAAGCCCATCCTGGGCGCCGACGCCGTGAAATTCGCCAAATGTTTCCCCAAGGGTGTCATTGCGCTCGAGACGGTGACGAGCCAGGAGGCGCAGCAGGTCGGTAGCGGCTACGAGGGCCACGCCGGCGAGCAAAAGGCCGTCGTGCGCGACCCCATGAAGGATACCGTCAGTCGAGAGTGCCTGCGACACGCCGAGTTCGAGGGCAAAGTGAAGCTCGGCAGGATAAGAGACCACTTTATCTTTTCCATCGAGAGCACGGGTCAGTGGGATAGTGATGAGCTCTTTCTCGAGTCGGTCAAGCATATGAAGCTCAAGTGTAGGAAGTTGGAGCAGCAGGTGATTAACATGGCGAGGTGAACCGTCCTGGTCGACGAGTCTTGAAAAAGGAGATGAGAAGACCTTGTTGGGGCGTTTATCTGGAGTTTTTTTTTTCTTTTTTCTTTCTTTCTTTTCTTTCCTCCCTTTTTGTGTATTTACGGCCTCTTGTTCTTCTGTGTTGCCAGTTAATGCTACAGGGCATATTTTCCGCGTCATGCTTCTGGTCGAAGTTGGGATATAAGTACCGTTTTTTTTTCTTTTGTGTTTTTTTCTCTTCTTTGGGCTTGTTTTTTTTTTCAGGTAGACAAAATGACATGATACCATGATACCTACCACGATTCAACACCGTCGTATTCTGGCTACGTGAAATCTGCGCGCGGGAGTCCCGCGTTCTACGTGACCGAATTGTGTTTTGTCTCATCATCTATTTAGAGCCTATATACAGAGTCTGCCCTCGTCGCTCGTTACTATCGTTCTTGGTTTTCAACTACGTACCGACATATATGTTGCGTTATTCTCCCCTGCATTGCCTTTTTTTTTCATTTCTCTCTTTGTTTTCCACCTAGCAAGGATGTAATTTGTTTTCTTGTTTTGGTTTTAATATATGTGGGTTAAGAAGAAAGGTAGATAGAGAGAAAGAGGAGAATGGAAATAGCAAAAAAAGAAAGAAAATAACAGAAAAAAAAAAGATAAAAATAAGGGGGGGGGGGGGGGGGGGGG